>PVHP010001875.1:0-96936 GCA_004024765.1 Zapus hudsonius | reverse complement strand
CACTTGGGCCAGGAAGACCGGGATGAGTACTAAGATATACAGGATCCCTTGCCACAAGGACTAATACAGACAGCCCAAGGAGGAGGATATACAACTGATCAGGGATGGGGAGGGGGGGAGTTGGGGAATTCGGGATAACAACGCATTGTTTGCCCACTAAATAATGTAACTCATTATGGACAATAAATATATATTTTAAAAAATAAGCAAGGGGTTAGAAGTAGCACAGGTGCCTTTGGAATCATCCCTTAGGCTAGAACATAGAACTGACTAAAGACAGCCTCAGAGGCATGCAGGGAGGCCTGGGTGGGTGAAAAGGTGGCTTTGAACAGGAGGAGGACAGAGAGGAACCACTTCACACAGCAGGAGCTTTGGCCCAAGTCCAAAGGCACTAGGAGGGAAAATGGGAAGAGACCCTGGAGGGTCTGAGGAAGAGCCGAGGGACACTCTGGGTATCTGCCAGTCTATGGAGCTGGAGCTAGTCCCTTTCCTCATCTATCCACTCAGTTGACATGCTTCTGTTTCCTTGGTGACCTGGTCCCCTGCCAGCTCTCACTCCAGGTCTCTGAAGGACTTTAATCTCCCATCCCTCATCCTTTAGTCTCTTGGGCTCAATTTAATGTTTGGGAGAGGTAGCAGTGTGGGGAGAGGGCAGGGAAAAGCAGAGTCAAGTTGCACTACTTTACCCCAAGTCCTGCTGAGAAATGGTTTCCTAGTGTTTTATCTGCCCTGGATATCAACTGCTAGCATCTTATCAAACCATAATTACCCAGCCTGGGTCTGTGCTAATTGGTTCTCTGGAGTGAAGTTACCTCCAATCTGTGTGCTATGGGTGCACAGCAGGAAGTGATTGGAGCCAAGGAGCCTGTGATGATGTGTCAGGGATGCCTTAGGGGCTGTAAGAGCCCAAAGCTGGGACCTGGCTTGAGAGGGAGGGACGTGTTCCTGGGGCTCAAGTTCTTACCTAAAATGATCAGGTGACCTTGAATTAGAACTCCCAGGGCTCACTCCCAGGACGCACAGCAGAAGGCCATTCTCTTCACTCTCATGACAGGGGAGAGAGAAGGGGAAGGAAGGGAAAAGAATGGGAGGGAGAAAGGGAGCACAGGAACCCCCTCTTTTTTTCCTGCTGACCCCCTTTGGCTCTAATATTCATGACAATTTTCTTGAATGTGAGGTCATCCTCACATCTGTCATCCTATCTCCTCATGACCCATTTCTGTAAGCTGACTTTTGTGTTAGCCTGTGATAGTTTCCCATCTCCAAAGGCACCTACATGGCTACTTTTCATTGACTTGACTGAATTTACAATCAGTGTGGAAACAAACCTACAGCTGTGTCTATGAGGGGTTTTCCAGAAAGGCTTAATAGATGAAGAAAGACTCACCGTAAATTTGAGGAGCACCATCTTATGGGTTGGGATCCAGGACTGAATAAAAAGGAGAAAATGAGATACATACTAGCATTCATCTTTCTCTGCTTCCTGACCACAGACACAGTGTGATTAGCCCAGCAGCCTCATACCCCTACTACCATGCTTCCCCCACCATGATGGAGTATACCCTCTAACAGTTAGTCAAAATAAACCAAACTTGCTTAAGTGGCTTTTGTCAGGTATTTTACCAGAGCAATGATAAAGAAACTAACACAGACCCCAAACACTCAGGAGTGGGAATCCTCTTGGGGATTTTCCCTGGACAGCCTCACTGAAGGGTACTCATCCATCTCTCCCACATCCTCATCCTTAATGTTCAGAACTGCTCTGTTAGAAAAAAAAATGTACCCAATCCTGTTTCTTTAAAATTCCATCCCCTGTCATTTGGGTAGCATTAGGCAGGTATAATACCCACCCCACCCTCACCCCGCCAGCATACCCCCACATACCTGTGGTCACATGAGACCCTCCTGTCTTGCCAGTTGCATGCATGCTACACCAATCCACTCTGCTTCACAAACAGGCCTCTAGTCCACTTCGTCCCTGGATGGCTGCCGGCACCTCTCCAGCCCCAGGTGCCATCACCTGAACAAGTCTCAGTGACCTTCCTGCCTTCCTTCTCCATGCCATCCACCTTCTTCTCGTGTGACAGCCAGAGAGAGTGTGTGATATGTTATCATAGTTGTAAGATATGCATAACCTAAAATGCCATTCTTTTAAAAATATTTTATTTATTTCAGAGAGGGACACACCAGGACCTCCGGCCACTGTCTGCAAAACAACTCCAGATGCATGTGGCATTTTGTACATCTGACTTTATGAGGATACTGAGAATCAAACTTGGGCCATCAGGCTTTACAAGCAAGTGCCTCCAACCACTGAGCCATCTTTCCAGCCCTTCATTCTGTTTTTAAGAGAACAGTGATCTAAAGCGCATCTCCATGTAACCACCACCACTGTTTATTCTTAGAAGTTTCCTTTTACCCCAAAGAAGAGGTTGATATCCATCAAACACTAACCCCACATTTCCCACCCCATCACTCTAGCTCTTGATAACAGTTGATCTGCTTTTGTCTCTGTGTATCTGAGGTAGTTTGAATGGAATATTTATCTATCAACTTTTTGGATGGGCATTTGGGTGAACTTTTGGCAGTTGTGAATGATGCAATTGTGAAAGAGAAATTTTTCTGTCTCTCTTCTTTTTACTCAGCTCTAAACGTTTTAACTTGAATTTACCATAAAATCTAAACCTGGTATCCTGGACCTTAAGACCTGACCTTGGGTCTGCCTACCTAAGGTCCGCTCTCATTTGTAATTATTCTTTTTTCTTTGAGCAACTTCTAGCCATACCAGTTATCTGCCTGTTCCTTGAGCAAGTCAAGCCTGTTTTAGCTTCAGGTTCTGTAGTATTTAAATGTGTGGCTCCATAGACTCAGGCTTGACTCTTGAGTCTCCAGTGGGTGGAGCCCTACTTGGGAAGAGGTATGTCATTGAGGACAGATCTTGGAGTCTAGCCCTAAGGTGTATTTGGGGGTGGGTCTGGAGTCCCGCCCTAGGTGTGTGAAGAGCAGTTGGGCTCTGGCTGTTGTGTTTGGGGGTGCTGGCTGTTTGAAGGTGTCTCTCTGCTATGCATCTATGAAAGTGAGCCAGCTTCTTCTGCCATGGATGGGGTTTCCCCTGGACTCTGTAAGCCTGAAACAAGCCCTTCCTCCCATGAACTGTGTCTGGTAGATGTTTGTCCAACAACAAGAAGCTGACTGCAACAGGCCCTTTGCATGGGTAGTTCCTTGTATGTAGACAACTCCTCTCTGCTGTCCCTCCCTAAGGGACAAAATTAAACATCATTCACTTTGTAGGCCCTTCGTTGATTGTAGAGAAGACCTTCAGCCCTCCCTACTACAGGACAATATTTTAGTTTCATTATTGCATTACAACTACCTGGTGTTTTCTTGCATGTTTACACGCTTCCTCTCACTAGAGGCAGGGACTTTGTCTTGCTCCTGGCTATTCCCCTGTGTGCTTGAGTATTGTGTGGCTCCTGCTCACTGCACATCTGAAGAGCTGTCATTTCTCCACTGACGCTTTCTCTCAAGATAAACCCCCTTCTTTTTTTGGCAGAGTTTTGTTTTATTTGTTTTGTTCTTTGAGACCATCTCTCATGTAGTCCTGGATGGCCTTGAATTTACTATGAAGCTGAGAATAACCTTGAACTGTCCATCCTTCTGCCTCTATCTTCCAAGTGCTGGGATGACAGGCCTTCACCACTGTGCCCAGATCCAAGCAGTCTTTTAACAAGCCTTGCTTTTTACCCTTCTGAATGTATGGCAGTGAGGCCTTTGTGCCTCACAACATATCTGCCTGGGATGATGAGCCATTCCAGATGTGGTGATGAGGCTGTGTCTTCTCCAGACCTGTGATCCTCATTCTTGGGGTTGCATCACCTGGAAAGTGTCAAACTATAGATGGCTGGGCTCCCACAGTTTGCATCTTGACTAGACTTTCAGTGCACAGTGTCAGGCTGCTGGTTTAGGAACCCCTGAGCTGCCCATTATGAGTTGGGTGTTGTCTGACCCACCAGGCCATAAAATTGGCCGTGCACAGCAGCAGTCCATCATCAAGTGGAAGTGGTATATACGTGATCAGGCCCGAGTGGGCCCTGAGGACACAAGTAAGTTGCATGAGAAAGTTGCCCAAATGCCTATGGTTGCTACTCCTGTTACGATGCCTTCTGTTCACAAGCATGCACAGTGATGGTTAGGTTTTGTTGTCAACTTGGATCTTTTTAATTATCTTGGGTGGGTCTCTGAGGATGTTTAGAGGAAGGCAGCCTCTCAGCAAGGGGCAGGATGTAAAGAATCTCAAAGAAGCTGGAAGTAAACATCCTTTCCTGTGTGGGCAGTGCAGGAAGGAAATTCCAGAGACTCAGGAAGCCATTAATTCTAGGTTACGGTTGCAGGACCCCATCCTAAAGCTATATAAAGGGGAAGAAATTCTTTCCTTAGCCTTCCTGCCTGTTTGCTATTGTGTGTGTGGTGTAGGTGATGAATTTTTCTCTCTGCTCGGACCTGTGAAAGAGGGCCAGCCTCTTTCGCTGTTATGGAACTTCCCCTCAATCTGTAGTTTCAATAAATACTTTCCTCCCCCAAACTGTTCCTGATTTGGAGATTCATCCCAGTGGTGTGTGGCTGACTACGACATGCACCTATGGCATTATGGGGTGTGCCCTATGGTTAACTGACTGAGGAGGAGAGGACTAAGGCATGGTTCACAGATGGTGCAGCACGTAATGCTGGTACCTCCCAGAAGTGGACAGCCGCAGCATTACAACCCATTTCTGGGACAACTCTAAAGGACTGTGGTGAAGGGAAGTCTTCATAATGGGCAGAACTTTGGGCAGTGCACATGGTTGTGCATTTTGCTTGGAAGGAAAAATGACCAGATGTGCAGTTGTACTGATTCATGGGCTGTGGCCAATGGTTTGGCTGGATGGTCTGGGACTTGGAAAGAGCACAAGTGGAAAATTGGAGAGAAAGACATTTGGGGGAGAACTATGTGGATAGACCTCTCTGAGTGGGCAAAGGATATAATGATACTTGTGTCCCATATTAATGCTCATCAGATAACCTCATTGGAGGACGACTTTAATAGTCAAATTGGTAAGCTTACCCATTCTGTGGATAGTGGCCAACCTCTTTTTTGGCCATCCCTGTCATTGCCCAAATGGGCCCATGAACAAAGTGGCCATGGTGGCAGGGATGCGGGTTATGCATGGGCCCAACAACATGGACTTCCACTAAGAAAGGCTGACCTGGCTATGGCTGCTGATGAATGCCTGATATGCCAGCAGCAGAGACCAACATTGAGCCCCCGGTATGGTAGCATCCCTCAAGGAGACCAGCCAGCGACTTGGTAGCAGGTTGACTACATCAGACCACTTCCATCATGGAAAGTGGAATGTTTTATCCTTACTGGAATAGACACTTATTCAGGGTATGGATTTGCTTTTCCTGCCTGGAGTGCTTCAGCAAATACTACCATCCATGGGCTCACAGAATGCCTTATCCACCGTCATGGTATTCCACACAGCATTGCTTCAGACCAAGGAACTCTCTTCACAGTCAAGGAAGTGCAGCAGTGGGCTCATGATCATGGAATTCACTGGTCCTTCCATGTGCCCCACCACCCTGAAGCAGCTGGCTTGGTAGAACAATGGAATGGCCTTTTAAAGAACCAGTTACATAGCCAACTAGGTGGCACTAGCCTGGAGGGCTGGGGCAGGGTTTTCCAGCTGGTTGTGTATGCTCAGAACCAGTGTCCTGTATATGGTACTATTTCTCCTATAGCTCAGATCCACGGGTCCAGGAATCAAGGGGTGGAAATGGGAATGGTACCACTTACCATCACCCCAAGTGACCCATTAGCCAAATTTTTGCTTTCTGTTCCTGCAACCTTATGCTCTGCTGGCCTAGAAGTCTTGGCTCCAGAAGGGGGAGTGTTTCTGCCAGGAAGCATAGAGAACATGCCATTGAACTGGAAGCTAAGACTCCCCCCTGGCCACTTTGGGCTCCTGATGTCAACAGGGCAAGAAAGGAGTTACAGTGCTAGCAGGAATGAATGACCTAGACTACCAGGGAGAAACTGGACTGCTCCTCCACAATGGAGGCAGAGAAGAGTATGTCTGGAATGTAGGAGACTCTATAGGGTGGCTCTTGGTGTTACCATGCCCTGTTATCAAAGTCAATGGGAAACTACAACACCCCAATCAAGGCAGTGTAAAAAATGGTCCAGACCCATCAGGAATGAAAGTATGGGTCACCCCTCCAGGTAAAGAACCAAGACCTGCTAAGGTGATTGCTGAAGGTGGAGGAAATACAGAATGGGTAGTAGAAGAAGGTAGCTACAAATACCAACTAAGGCCACGTGACCAGTTACAAAAACGAAGGCTGTAATTGCCATAAGTGTTTTGTTTTGTTTGTTTTGTATTACTTGCTAAGAATGTTTGCCCATATGTATACCAATACCTTTGTTTTTCCTCTATTATGTAATTAGTATTAATTGATATTATATCATTAATCATTATTGAATTTATATTATTAGATATTAGACTAAGCATTCCTCAAGGGACCTGCCTTATGTTGGGGAAAGATTATGTATTTCTGGTTATATGTGGGATAGTTATATCATGTTAGGCGGAATCACAATATTACTGTCTTCATTTGAAAATTAAAATGTAAGGAGATATGATTTGATGTCAAGTTGATAAGGGGTGGACTTGTGATGGCTAAATTTATTGTCAACTTGACCTGTGTAATAATCCACAGTAATCTTAGGTGGGTCTCTGAGCTTGCCTGCAGAAAGGATTGACAAAATCCTTTTGGGATTTTGGAGAAGGGAGGAGGTCCCTTCTCCAGAGTGAGCCCTTCCCCCCCAGGGGGTGGCCCTTCCAAGGGGAATCAATATAAGCTTCTTCTTCCTTCTTCCCCCCTCCCCCGCTGCTGGTGGCTGGTGCTGACTTGCACTCACATTGCATCCTGCTCTCCTACCCTTTCTGCACTTTGGAACCCAGTTTCCTTGGCCTCACATCATGGCCTGAAGAGCAGCCACTCCCCAGGAAGCCATCAGACCTTCTGGGCTGGATTGGGACTGCTGAGGCATCCAGCCACATGGACTGAACAGCTACTGGTTTCTTCACCTGTGGGCCTACAGACTGCTATTGTTGCACTGTCATAAGCTACCCCCAATAAATTCCCTTTTACTACAATCCATTCTATTAACTCTGTTTCCTCTAGAGAAGCCTGACTAATACAGAACCCCACTTAGACAACTACAATGATAAAATTCCTTCTATAGCATCTGTAATGCTGTTCCTTGATTTCTCATCAGTCCAGCACTAAAACAGTAGGCTAGGCAGGTCTTCGGGGGCACACATGAGTCCTTACAGCAAGCCAGCCTAGCACCTCCCCCACCCCTCTCCCCCCCTTCAGTCTCCTGAACTGATCTGACATTAACACCATCAGGTTCTCTTTTCTTCTCAAGAGCTCCCTCCTTCTGGTGACATCTAATCTCCTTGTTTCTGATGGGATCCTCAACTGTTTTCACATCTTGCCTTTGACATCATCCTCATTCTGACCCTTAAACATGGTTTTCTTTAGAGGAAAAAAATCTAACTGTGCTTCTTTTACAGAAAGAATCCCTTCCTGCATTGGTGGCTCACACTTTAATGAAGATGAATTCCAAATATCCATCTGTAGTGTCACTCTCTCTGGAGCTCCAGACTCATTGACCTCACACTATACAGCGCACAGTGCCTGGGCTTTGCCATCATATAGACTGGAGTTCAACCTCACTAGCTCACAAAAGGAAATTAACAAGATCTCCTTTTTTCTGATGACTGAATGGGCTGAAGGAGATAGTATACTCACAGCACTGGCATGTAGTGGAGGCTTTGTAGATGGGAGTATCACCACTATTTTGTTTGATATTCACTTGTCATCTTCAGTGTTCATTCCTCAGCACCTACTGAGCACCATCCGTAGCACATGGTGGGCATTTGATAACCATCATCTAAACAAACCAGAGAAATTTAACTTGCTCCTAAATGATGTGGAGATTTCTCAATCTCCACAGCTTCCCAGCTATACTTCCCTATTTTTCTGTCACTGACATGCTTATTAATGCTATTATTCAGTTTCATGAACTTTCAGTCATTTTTGAACCCACAATTTTCTTTTTCTCCTAAGCCCAAAGACTGTCTAGAGGCACAATTTGCTGATATGCTTTGCAAAGACCCTTCCGATAACACCTGGACTCTGTTCTTTTGGTCATGAGATCCCAATTCTAATGCTGCCTTATCATCAGCACCACCAACAGACTCCAGTATATTGGACCAGGAATACACACCTGAGTCAAGACCAGCTACAAGTCATGATTGCTACAAGGTGACAGATGTCAAAATGGAGTCAAGCAGATTGGTCACTACAAGTGTGGAGAGGGAGCTGAGTCATGAATCAGATATGGTAGATAGGCTAGAGGGTCATGGTATACTTGGAAAAGTTCAGGTTGCTGAGAGAGAAGAAAAGACATGTGATCAGAGAAAGGCAGTGAGGGGGAAGAGAGTGAAGAGAGGAGTGATTCTAGCAGCCAGAGCCCAAGGGAACTAGGAGAGCCTGGTGAGAGTCAGGTCCAGAAGGCCATATGGAAAGGCTGAAAAACTAGCTTATGAAAGAAATCTATTGGCTGGGACCCTCTCCTCCCACTGATGCTCCTCCTGCTGCAGACTGGAAACACTCCAGAGTGCCTGAAGGTGATCCCTGACTCATTATAAAACTAACATGCACATCCCTGAGCGGAGAGTTAAGGTACCAGACATGTGATGCATGACATTGTACTTAGAAGACATGCAACAGATAGAGCATGCACAAGAAATCCACAGTACACAAATGAACCAAGGAGCTCACCTTATAGGACACAAAAGCCCCAATTCTTTATAGACCTAGGTCACTTGAGCCCTTCCTCCACTGACAGTGTCTTTTTTCACTGTCTCTGCTTCTACTATCCATATCTCTGTCCAAGTCCTTATTCTGGGGCACAAACACCCTGATAGCACAAACCTGTGGCCCGTGAGAGAATAGAAAGAGATGGAAAGAGGAGCCCCGTAGATCTTTCAGGGTCTTTCAGACTCCTAGATTCCACTCTAATTCCTTTGTGTATATTCTACATCAAAGCTCCCCACCCATCACCTGCTACCTAACTCTAGGACTCACTTGACAGCTTGACAGCCTTGGACCATCATGATTCTTCCTTCCTACCTCTGTCCTTTCTACCCCTATTGCCATCATGTTATCCTGAAACCCAGAATTCCCGGTTTCCCTAGCTCATCCCTAGGAGGCTCTCTACTCCAGCTGCCTTACGCTGCCTGGCTATAGAGAGCGACTCCCGGCATCCCTCATTATGATACTTGCTCAAAAGTTCTTGATGGCTGTTCAGTGGTTATTAGACAAAGTCAAACTCATCAGAGAAGTTCAAGACTATCCAACTTTTGATTCCCTTATAGACCATAATACTATCTCTCAACAAGAAAACCTCACAGAGGCCAGACAGACTTCTACTGAAATCATTGTGTTCTGCTCCTCATTTAAATTCTCAAATACTTCCTTCTTATGACTTTCTTCCTTTGTCTCTTTTCCTACACTTCTCTAGTTCCATTTCTTTTCCCTCATGAGAGCTGGTTGGTGCCTTTATTCCCAGAAGTTTCTGTAATTTAGCCACATCATGTGGGCAGGTTGAGATCAGCCACGACAGGAGTGTTTACACCAGGGAAATTGGCAAGAAAGACAAAGCAGGGCTCTCCTCCATGGAGACTGGTTAAATTAAATGCTTATCAGCTCACCATGGGGCCTCATAATACTAAAGAGACAAAATGATATGCAAGAGGCTAAATGACCAGTCCAAGGTCATACCACTAGTTGGCAGTGAAAATGGTCTGAGTCAGATCACCTGACACTTGTGTTGTTACACTTTACACTGGGAAGCTGAAGTACTGATTGGGATATAAACACACTTTCAAATAGGTAAGCATACAGACAACTAAGGACACAGATTATCACACAAAATAAACAGGTGCTGTTGCCTTTGAGGTAATAGGCAGCCAGGGTTCAAAGAGAAGCATCCAGAAGACATAGGTTGTTACAAAATTTCAGTGCCAGGGATCGGATCTGTTCCATTGAATTGCTGGCCAGGAAGGCCCTTGAGACCATTGAAAACTTACAGGCTATTGCCAAGTCGCTTGATTGCTCGCTGGAACTATATTGCAAGACCCTATTACTGAAGATACCACATGCTTGGGCTTCAGGTCACTGAGAACTCAAGCTGGAGCTGAGCTGGAATCCTCCTCCCTGTCGTCTAGCTGTCAGGATGCTGAAAGAGCTATGCAGCCTGTAGGGGAAAATAAGTCATCAACAGTGTTAACCAGCAGTGGACCCTACAATGTTCATAGCTGGCCAGCCAGGCCAAATGTGCCAACTGATGCAATGGTGGCATATCTGTTATGGGGAAACCAACTGCTCTCTGATTTGAAGCTCACTCCATAGGAGAAGATTCATGCCTGATACTAGAAACCTATGGCTGGGGAAGTCATAAGCCCTAGTAGGGAAACTACTGCTATTGTTTTGCTAATCGGATACATTATGCCCACCAAATTGCCTTCTAAATACTTTGTTTGTGCTCATATGCTAGTGTTACTCTCGCCTTTGGGTAGAGAAGCTTCTCTTTTCAGATGGCGGTGACCACTGAGAGACTCATCAAAGTGATGAGAAGAAGTGACAATGGAGTGTTCAGCACTACGTGAGACATTTCTACCACACCCTCCAAGGCCCAGGTACAATTGTTGAAGAGGTGGTGGAAAGAAAGAAAAGGAAAGAGTACTTATAATACTGTCTTGTAGACACAAAGTGGTTTTGATATTTGTAACCTCACAGTGGCTGAATCTACCACAAGAACTTCATAATAGGAGGGACAATCGCCACATCCAAATAAATAAAGAAGAACGGATTTGGTGGAGTAGGGAAAGGAAAGGGGGGACAAAGGAGGGTGAGGGGAGGGGATTATGATCATGGTATATTGTTTATAAGGCATGGGGGTTGTCAATAAAATAGATAACAACAATAAAAGGACCATTCATACTTTCCTACACAGATGGCATATTTATTTATTTGCTTATTTCATTGGTGTATGTGTGTGTGTAGTATTGTGGTGTATATAGTATATACATGTGTAGGTAGGCTGCACATGCTCTGTACACACATGTGTGGAAGCCAGAAGATTTCTAGCGGACTCCTCTATTTCTCTTTAACCCTGTTTCTCTCAATGAAACTGGGACCTCACTTATTTTGGTTAGACTGACTGACAACTGGCTGGTGAGCCCCAGTAATCCTCCTGTCTCCACCCCTCGCAGAGCTGGTGTTACAGCTGTGCATGGCTATGCCCAGATGTTCACATGGGTGCTGCAGATGGAACTCAGGTCCTCACGCTTTCAAGGCACGCACTTCACTGACTGAGCCATCATCTCCCTGGCCCCACAGGTGGCTCCTTAAGTTCCTCACCCCCATTCTCCTACCCACTGGCCAGCTTCGAGAAGGACTTCCTGTGAGTGGGAAAGCCAGAGAGAAGTCTCCAGTTCCTTTCAGCTTGGCACCAGGAAGGGGACAGAGACATCTCTCAGTCGGTTGCCTGGATGCTTTGGACTCCACTTTGCTCTATAATTAGTGTCTATTTGTCTCCTTAACTTAAACTGGTTTTTAGCAATTTAGAGCCAGGGAGCCCCTGTTATTTCAGTGAAGGGATAAAAAAATGGATATGTAATTGAAATCCCATTCTAGTCCTCTGGGAACCAGGGCTGTTGCTTCACTCGGCTGAATGATAAAGATGCAGGGCGCTGATCACAGGCAGATAAGTAGGCTGGTTGATTAGGATGAATCCCACAGGCAATTCCTAATCTACTAGTCTGTTTGTTAACTATCTGTCTTTTTAGGATATTTTGTTTGCATAATATGATAATATAATAATGCACTCGCTTTTTAAAGGGAGAAACAAACCCAAATTGAGGACAAGACAGCCACAGCTAGCACCTGCTCACCTAGCCGCAGGTTTCCTTGAATTTGTATTGTCTGCACAGCACTAGGTTAGGAAGAGAGGAGTGGTCAGGTGTCCAGCCTGAAGCTGGGAGGAGCAGGAAAAGACAATAAGGCATGTCCACAGGAAACTAATCCAGGTGCTAAGATGAGGAATCTGTGGTTCAGATCAGTGTCAGGTAGTTGATCAGCTATAAGCAGGCTTGAAAGTCTCTAAGGATTGAACTCTCCTTCTTTCAACTTTGGGGCTCACCACTGTGTGAACTGGTAACATATTCATATGAAGGATGGGAAAGTATCATAATTGCCCCCTCCTTAGAAATCACGATACCACGTGAGAAGAGGAGGCAGGCATCAGAGGGCCCCTCCGTAAGATTTAGATGAGAGGGAGGAAGGCAGAGGAAGCAGGGTTCCTTGAAACCCATGATGGGACAAGGGAAAGTTATTTCTTCCTAATGACACATGGCTATTTTAAAGATTTATTTCCTGTTTGCTTTGCTTGTGTGCCTCTGTGTGTGTGTGTGTGTGTGTGCACGCGTGTGCGTGTGCACATGCATGTGGAGGCCAGAGGATAACCTTGGGGTCATTCTGGAATGTTGTGTTCCTTACCCAGTTTTTTTTTTTAAAGTCAAGGCCTTTCATTGGCCTGGAACTAGCCTGGTCAGGCTATACTGGTTGGCCCATGAGCCCCAGTATAAACCTGTCTCCACCTCTCCAGTGCTGGGATTACAAGTGTGCATCACCATACCAGGCTTTTTCTTGCATGGACTCTAAAGATCAAATTCAGCTTTGCATGTTTCAAAGGCAAGCACTTTACTGACTGACCTGTCTCCTCAGCTCCTTTATTATTTGTTTAGTTCCTTTTACTGTACTGTTACAGGATTTTTGGTTAAAAGAATGAGAACTGAGTTGTTATTCTGGAACAAAGATATAACAAATTCTAAACTGCCCAAAAGATTATAAGATTACAAAGATATAATTGTTCCCTTCCTGAAGACTTAATCCAAATGGAGCTGTCAATCACCTGGACAAGCAAGTGCTCCTCGTGAAGCTGTCTATTCCAGAAACTTCAAGACACGTGATACACATGTAAAAAGATGGGAGGAGTAACCATCTCCATCACAAGATAATGTGCTTATGGCCCAGAAGCCTCCCTCACTGCCAAGCCTGCCTGCTTTCCAAGTCTAACTCTGAAAATGAAATTCTCTCTCTCTCTCTCTCTCTCTCTCTCTCTCTCTCTCTCTCATTTATTCTTTCTTTCTTTTGGTCTTTTTTTCAAGATAGGCTCTCACTCTAGCCCAGGCTGATCTAGAATTCACTATATAGTCTCAGGGTGGCCTCAAACTCATGGCGATCCTCCTACCTCTACCTCCCAAGTGCTGGGATTAAAGGCATGTGCCACCATGCCTGGCTGGAACCTTTTCTTTTCCTTGTTTCCATTTCCTTTTACAGATACTGACACAAATCCTAAGCCTGCTTGCCCTGACACCCCATGCATATTATATTCTCTCCTCTCTCCTTCTCTCTTCCTCTCTCTTTTTATTGCTGTCCTTCTTGGCCTTCCTCGGGATCTGCTTATAGATTTTCATTGCTGAGCCTGTTTGCTAGACTTTTAACTCAAAAAGCATAATTTTATCTCTTCTTCTCATCCATCTCCCTCTTTCCTGGTGGCTACCAAGATCTCCAGCCTGCCTGTCCTATTGGATTTTTTTTTCTCTAAAAAATGACATTGTGCCATCAAACAGCCTCTTATATTTAAGCCCTTTGATTAATGCTATTCTGATTTTTGGTTAAAGAACCTTCTTTTTACAAATGGTGGCAAATACCAGGGAGACCCAAGACTCACCAAAGTGACAAGGAGAGAAGTCTCAGGGCTTAGCACTAGGTGCACTGTCTCTTTCACACCTGCCAGGACTCAGGGAACATTGCAGAGGGAGCCACAGAAAGAACATGTTGCTGCTGTCACTGCTAGCCAAAGAGCAGCCTTCTCTATGGAGATGGTGGTAGAGACTAAAGACATTCAAAACTCATCAGAGTAGAAAATAAGAGACTGTCCCAAGCTCAACACTAAAGGAGACTTCTACCATGCCTTTTCAAGGCTCAGAGAACACTGCAGAAGAAGGGGCAGAAAAAAATGTCAGAGCCACAGTGTGCATGGGCATACGCTGGGGCACTGTCCTTCTGACATGAACCTGATATTGCATTCATGACCACATAATGGTTAGTGATACTCCCACAAACCCAGCACAATTCTGAGTCCACCCACATTTTTAAATGGAGGGTGGAGGAGGACAAAGAGAAGAAGACAACAAAACAGAGGAAGGACTACCATCCGACAGCAAGCAAAAAGCTGAGATCATGGCAAGAGTTGAGCCACCACAGTCATATTGTGGAGGATCCATATGGAACCCTGCAGAGAAGGACGGGATGAACAAGGGACCCAGAGCCACAGCCATTCAACCAACTCAGGATAAGCCAAATGTGTTTGTGTTTTCCAGGATGCAACTAGAGAGCTGTGGCCCATCTAACCCTACCAACCAACCGTAGGCCGATGGCTGAGATCCTGGCAAGAGAGGAGCCACCACAGTCATACCGTGGAGGATCCATAGGGAACCCAGCAGACAATGACAGATGAACAAGGGACCTATAACCACAGTCATTCCATCAACACAGGATAGGCCAATGAGACAGAAACCAAGGATTTTCGACACAAAGCCCCCTAAGTTCACAACATTAAAGCAGCCTTAATACTCACCCACCACGACTCAGGGAACTGAGCAGAAGGGGGGTGGAAAGATTGTGAGAGCCGTGGTGGGGGAGACTGTCCAGAGGCATGACACCCTTCAGTAACAACACACTTGGGCCAGGAAGACCGGGCTGAGTACTAGGCTATCCAGGATCCCTTGCCACAAGGACTAATACAGACAGCCCACGGAGGAGGATATCCAACTGATCGGGGATGGGGAGGGGAGGAATTGGAGAATTGGGGAAAACAACTCAACTCATTATTTGCCCACTAAATAATGTAACTCATTATGGACAATAAATATATATTTTTTAAAAAAAGAAAGAAAGAGGAGAGTCCTCAGGGATACGGGAGCAGGGCAGAGGGGACAGAAAAAGGAGAAAGGATGGAAACATGTTCACATATTAACGGTCTCAATAAAAACAAAGTTGCTCCTTGTAAAGAGCACTGAAGTGCCTGTTCCAAGGTCAGTCCCTGAAGTTCAGTAGTGTGTCTTGTTCCAAATAATCATGGCTCAGAAATCCCCTGCTTTGACAGTCCAGGCTTATCTAGAATCCAGCCCTTCCTCATGTGCCTTGATCTTCATGATCTAGGGTAGTATCGTTTCCGGATGATTGTTTGCATGTGAATGTGTGTTCATGTGTAGGTACATATATGTGTGCAGGTGCTTATGCATGTGTGTATGTGTATGGAGACCAGAGGTTGATGTTGGGTGTCCTCCTTAGTCCCTCTCCAACTTAGGTAGAACATCTCACTGAGCTGAGAGCTCACCACTGTGTCTTGTATACTAGTAAGCCGTAAGTGACCATGTCTGTCTCCCCAGTACTAGGAGCACAGGTACTTTCTACCATGCCTGACGTTTTTACATGGCTGTTGAGGATCTAAACTTGGGTCTTCATGTTTGTGCAGCAAACACTTTCTCTACTAATCCATGTCCCCAGCCTTCAAGTCTGGATTTTTACCAAGCTTCCCAGGTGATGCTGTACATCTACCCTTGAGAACAGGTGCGATTACCTGTTTGCATGCACCTTCCTATCCCCTTTTTCCCCTGGCTATGAGAGAACCTCATGGCTGGGTGGGCCTCCTCTGGCAGTCACTGCAGTGTCTGGGCTCAGAGTAACCACACGATGCCTTTTTGTGGCAATGCTAACTGGCATTGCATGGCTTAGCTCTCTTTACTGGGGTTCTACAGGTACCGAGCATATCAGGATAACATATCTGCTGCCTGATGCAGTACTCATACCAAGCCTCAGAGGGCTAGTTTGCAATGTGTGTGATACACCTGCACCTGCAGTGCCCTCCCAATGACTCACCCAGGCCTCCCTATCTGCTGGGTCCCCTGTCACCCTTGCACTAGGAAAGCTGGCTAAATGCAACTTACCATAGAGAAACACAACTGTAAAGATGAAGATCACACATAGATTCCATAAGACACCCCAAATCAGCCCAGAGCTGACTACCAGATAATTGTCTGTGTGGAATTATCACTGTGTGTTTCATTGAGTCACAATCTCTTTTTGCATGTGTGTTGTACTGTGGTTGGTGTATGTGTGTATGTGTGATGTATGCACATGTGTGTGCAGATGGACCTGACCCATGAGCATACATGCAGAGGCCAGAAGAGAATGTCAAGTACCCTCCTCTACAGTTCTTCACGTTGCTGAAAGATGGAGTCTGTCACCATAAGCAGAGCTTCCGTTTTTCAGTCAGATGGCTAACCAGCAATTCCCCTGTCTCCATCCACCACAGAACTGGGGTTAAAGGCATGAGTGGGCATGCCCATCTCTTTACTTGGGTGTTAGGCAATCGAACACAGGCTGTCTCAAGCCTCACGCTTGCAGGGCAAGTGCTCTTCCCCACTGAGCCATCTCTCGCTTAGAGACACAAAATGTTTTAGAGGAAACAACTCAAGGTTATGCTTTGCCACGTAGTCCAGAGGCATGATGCTGGGTGTATCAACAGTCATGGGCTGTTAATAAGACGTCCTATACAATGTGGGCCTGCTCAGGCTAACCAAAACCAGCTTTCAGTACTCTGGGATCTTCAACCGATGTTAAATGTGCAAATCCACACACTGGTTCTCTGCATGGACTGTGCTTGCAGCATTTCTCAGAGCTTCTCTTGATTTCTTTCTCTTGGAGGTCCTTTTCCTTTAACTCACTGATGTTCTGAGAACTATGTTTTGGAAGTCATGATTTGGTATAATCCTCTTGGTTCCAATGCTTATTGCCCATTATACACATGAGAAAACCGAGTCAAGAGAGGACGTAGGGCCTGCCAGACCTCCTCACAGCTGATTAAGCACTAGGCATAGACCTGAGGGTTCAGGGGTGCTGAGACAGCTTCTGTTTCCAGGATCTCACCTGACATCCTCATATGGCTACAAAGAGGCCCCTTTAGCCTAGATTGAGGCTGAGGGTTTTAGGCTTTGTAAGAATCCTTTCCTCTCCAGGCTTGAGGCTTTCTTTGAATCCAAAGGTGTGAAATTGGGTGTGGCGGGGGAGGGCTCGGTCCTTGGCATTCTACAGCTTGTCCAGTTGTTTCACTAGCTACCGTTCCCAGAGTCTCACTGAGGACAAACACACAGAAGGTAGGTTTGGCCTTCAAGAAACTGGAGGCTCTGAGAAGCCAGAATCATTAGCTAGACAAACAACAGGACTAGAACTTGAATTCAAGACTTAAACTTGTGCTGCACGTACCCTGTGGCTCTGGCTCCCTAGTGCAGGAAGCTCTCTCTCCACTGGGCCTGGTAGGCTGCTTAATAGGCTGAGAAGCTCTTTGCTCCCCAGCACAGGGCAGAGCTCACTAACCTCACCCTCCAGGGACAAGAAGCAGAATGAGTGATCCATTCCCTCCGGTGGGACTACGTGTCTAATTCCTTCTCAGGGCCTTCTTAAGCCCTTGGCCTCAATTATGTTCCATGACCAGCAAGTGACACAAATTAATTATCTTCTGGGAAAAGAAGGGCTTTCTTTTATCTGTTTGAAAGTAGTCACCTTCTCATTTCAAGGATCAACCTCATAAATTCCAATGAGGGACAAAGAAGATGGCTGCCAGGAGGAGGGAGGAGGGAGAAAGGGAAATGAAGAAAGAAAGATGGGAAAGAAGGAGGGAAAGACGAGTGTGAGAGATGCGGGTGAGGAGTGTGTGGGAGCCCGTGCAGGGTTCAAAGCACGAGAGCAGTGTTACACACTGGCTAGTGCTGCAGTCTACTGAGAGCATGGGCGTCAGGAAAGGCAGAGTGGTCATTGTGCCAGTGTGTATGGCACACACTAGAGTCATAATATACAATATACAATGCATACATAATATACAATATACATAATAGACTTGTGCCAGTGTGTATGGCACACAGTAGAATCATAATATACAATAATCTGAGTGGATGAGTTGATCAGTAGATATTAACAAAGCGAATATGGCAGGAAAAGCCATCTGGGGTAGAGATGACAATGTAAACAAAGGTATTAAGGTGACCATCAGTTTTCCATGTCTGGTGCACAGTGGACATGCCGAGGGCCAGAGGGGCAGATGCAGGTAAGCAAGATCTGGCAGTCTGTTCCAAGTGACCTTGATAATCATAAAACGACTGCAAATTCCATTTATGTCTAAAGTCCCATTTCATCATCACAGCCATTCTGTGAAAGGCACAAAGAGGTTCCAAAAGGTTTACAAGCCCCCAAAGCAAGAACCATTTCAGACTCTGAGCCCAAGCCCTATGATCTTGCCATGATGGGTGCTCAAGCCCTCCTGTGTGTGCCCAGGATGACACACACCTCAGTGCTTTCCCCCTGGACAAAGACGGCTTCAAAGCACAGTTGGGTTTGGATGGTAAATTTGCTCTAAAGAAAATCCATGTGATCATACCAAAGGCAAGTAGGTGGTAATTCTTCACCGTGTGTTCCCATACTTCTCTATGACCTAGCTGCCTTCGCTGACTTCAAAGATGGCTGGCCAACAAGTCCATAAGAAGTTGCACCAACCATTCCCCGTTGGTGGGTCAGCTCATAGGAAACACCCTAGGTAAATCCACAGATGGATATGGATTCCAAGACCCAGACACTCACTGAGGCATATTCTACCAGGAGGTGTGTGCAAGATGAACTGCAAAAGGCATTAAAGGCCCCTTGCTGGACTGGATGTCAGGCAGGAGGCCAAGCAGCCCCAGGAGAGTGGATGAAGTGGGTGTGAACCGCTCTTCAGACTTGCCTCCAGCTGAGGCAATGGGAGGTGGTGATACAAGGGGCTGTGGAGAGAGACAGATCTGAATTCGAATCCTGGATATGCCCTCTGCTGGCTAAATGGACTCAGATATGATAATAAAAACAAATGTGTAGACTCTCATGTGTGTGTATGTGCTTGTGTGTGCATGTACATGTAGACATGAAAGTAGAGGGGACTGTGAAAGCGGAGGAAGCGATCTGAGGGGAGAAGGTGAGAGAAAAGAGGGGAATGGAACACATGTAACATCAAAGTACATGGAGGGAGGAAGAAAGTGACCCACAGCAGTGAGGTGGGAGAAGGGAGGAGGGAAGTGGGGAGGAGGACAAAGGAAAGCCAAGCATAATGACAGAGACCTATGAAAACATCAGAATGAAACCCTTCCTTCGGATGATAACTTAAACACTAATTGGAAAATGCTTAAAGTGCACTTAGAATACTTCACAGCGTCCTTGCATCATCTCATCCAAACTTTATAGTACCGAGAAGTCATGTGGGAACGCATGGTTCTTCCAGATCGCATCATTCGAATGAGGAAACTAAAGATCAGAGAGTGATTTTCCATCACCCCAGCAATAGGTCTGAGACACCTATGTTCCAAATGCCATGGCCTCTCTCTGTGCTGTACCGAACAGGGGAAGACATGGCCCTGAGCAGTGCCAACAATACTCCTCACTCTTAGCAAAACCAGAAATCCAAAAGTCAGGGTGTGGATTTTAGATCTTGTTGATCTTATGCTAGGGGACCTGGGGACAGCAACACTGAGCCTCATTAACATAGAGGTGGGGACCCCAAGACTTCTGGGCTGCCTTCCCAGCTTCCTGGGTGCCCTGCCCACTGCCCTTCTCTCCCAGGTTGCTGCCTAATTATAGAGCTGTATATGCAAATTATTCAAATAACCTGTGCTAATTTATACACATTTACATATAATTTGCAATTCGCTTGCTGTCCACATTTAGTCAAACTTCACTAATTCAGACCAAAGTGGGGAAGCCTAATGTGAAATCAGAGGTAGGTTCTCGAATGCCTCAATAGTTCATCACAGTCAAGTTTCCTCTGAAGCAGGAAAGTGGGCTTTAAAAATCAAACATGCAAGGTTAAGACGGGCATTGTCAAAATACTCCTGGAAAATTCCTGAAACCTCCCAAGGCTGGGATATTGGAAGTTCAAAGACCAAAAATTCATTATTTCTCTTTGATTTTCAGCTGTGGAAGGCCAAATAATAAGTAAACAAGAGCCTCTCTCTCTCTCTCTCTCTCTCTCTCTCTCTCTCTCTCTCTCTCTCTCTCTCTCTCTCTCTCGTGTGTGTATGTGTGTGTGTGTGTGTGTGTGTGTGTGTGTGTGTGTGTGTGTGTGTCCTCCTCTCTCTTTCTATGGTTGAATTCAGGAAGTTGAAGCACAGTAATTTAATGTGACTCCATGTACTAACTCAGTTTGAACTAGTCTAATTTTGCTAACAACATTCTTTGTTGTTAAAAATGAAGTATAAGAAACCAAAGGCATATTAGGCTTATGTACTTGTGGGCCATATGTTCCATGAACATGATCTAGGGAGGTCCCTGTGACTGCTGGGCCTATGTGGCATGGCAGAAAGAGATACCGTATGTTGTGGTTTGAATGTGACATGTTCCCCAAAGGCTTATGTCTTTGAACACTTGGTCGCCAACTGGTGACAATGTTTTCGGAGGGTTATGGAAACTTTAGGAACATTTCTGGAGGAAGCGGTTCACTAGGGGCAGGTCTTGGGGTTTGATAATCCAGCCCCGCTTTCTGTCCACTCCCTGCTTCCTAACTGTGACCCAATGTGACCAGCTGCCTCCCAGTCCTGCCCCATGCCTTTCCAACCATGGGCTGTCTCCCTTCTAGAACTGCAAGCTGAAACAGACAGTCAGGGTGACCGAGCCCCTGAAAGTCAAAAACAGGAAGGTCCCTGGGCTTGCCCTTTCAGTTGAGATCAGAGAAGAATCTGGCTTCTCCTTATCTTTTGCCTAAAGAAATTCCCTAGATCTGTTTTTCTAGGAATAGCCTGTTCTCCTCCCTGGGAGGAAGGTCTCCTTTTCTAGAATTCAGATCTAATCCTAGCATTGTGATTGGTCAAGCTTAGACCCCAGAACTCAGCATCATGGCTGGTCTCTTCCTGAGCCAGCCTCTAGCACAGATAAATCAGCTGTCTTTCTGGCTCACCTGAGCTGGAAGGTAGGGCCCACACCCTAAAGTTATAAATACATTTATCAGAGGAGGGCAAGCTCTCTCAGCTGCCTATTCATCTTTCCTGAAGCTCCAGGTCCTGGTAAGCCTCGCCTCTCCCAGCCCAGCCCGGCTGAGACAGGTGAGACTCTCTCTCACTTCTAGGTGGACTCTCCACCTCTCCTGCCCTCCATGGCAGGAGCTCCCTACACTTCTTCCTCTTTCCTTCTCTTCATCTAATAAATCTAATAAAGTCTCTCTAACCTTACCCTCTGGTCTATAGATTTTAATTCTTTAAATTCCTAAGAATCTGGAATACTCTAAATTTGTTGGTGCCTCAGTGTATTGGCAAGAACCACAATATTCCCATTTTAAAACCTTCTGTATCTTTAGTTGCTTTTTGTCAGGTATTTCGTCTCAGCAGTGAGAAAAGTAACTAATACATTGTAGTGAAAAATAAATAAACACACTCATAAATGTGCATAACATCTAGCAGCAGAGCCTGAGTGGGGATTCCTGCTCAGATGATTTATTGACAGATAGACGCTTAGAAACGAAGGAGTCCTGGAGGATGCAGGAGAGATTGGCAGCTAAGTACAAATGTGTTCTCAGTTGGAAAGTGGCTTTAGATGGAGTGCATGGCACGTGAAAATGGAAAACACTTAATCCACCAAGGAGCTGGTCCCACCTTGAGGACCTCTGTCTACACTGCCATGCTAGTCACTGGCTGTTCTGTGTCCAGAGTGCCAAGACTCAAGCCTCTCCAGCCAGGTAGACAAAACTCACAGGAGGTGAAGAGCATGTGGGTCAGAGATCAACCACATCTGCTTCAGTCTCTGAGCCATGTACTTCTCCCACTATCTTTACTGTATCCGTACATGGCATCTCCAGAGTTCTGATAGGTCAGTTTCCTCAGACACACACAAGAGCAAGGTGCATGAATCTGTTTTTCATTATATAGCACATATTTGAAGAAGGCTAATTATTCCAGAAAGAAGGCTGCCGTAGCTCCCAGCTCTGCAGGTTTAAGACGACAGCACCAGCCTGGGCTCAGGTCTCTTGAAGATGTCACAGTGGATGGCATCATGGCAGAGTGAGGGGAGCACATGTGGAAGAGAGGGAGCACGTCTCAAAACAGGCATCCAGAGAGAACTGCATGGGGTCAGGCTCCGGCTTTCACACAGCCTTCTCGCCATAACTAATCAGAGCAGTGTCAGGAGAAATGCATTAATCCTTTCTCATTGGTTCAATTAGCATGACATTATCAATATAGTGGCCATTCTCATGTTTTACAGGATGTCCAAAGAGTCTAGCACACTTCAGTGTGCATCATGAATGGAGAATTAACATTCTTCCTGAGGCAAGAAGAGTGAATGTATATTGTTGTCTATTCCATATTAATGCCAGCTGTGTTTGATCTTTCTTGCTGACGGGCTAAGAAAATGCATTCACCAGATCAATAGTAGCATAGCATTTACCCAAGGCCACATTAATCCACTCTAATAAATCTATGGTGACTGGTTTAGTAGCTACAGTTGGCTTTACTACTTAGTCCACTTTGCA
Organism: Zapus hudsonius; assembly: GCA_004024765.1. NCBI lineage: Eukaryota > Metazoa > Chordata > Mammalia > Rodentia > Dipodidae > Zapus > Zapus hudsonius. The sequence goes on along the minus strand of PVHP010001875.1, from coordinate 74,156 downwards.
GTAGACAGTATCATCTGGCACAATCCACGGCCCATCTTGGTTTTGCAGAGGACAGACTGAGAAGGTGTATAAGACAGGAACCGTTTGCCCTGCATAACAGCTGGAGCCACCACTTCCCTGTCTTCTTCATTAGTTAGGATGCCAGTAATTTCTACCATCCTCCTTGGAACAGGATATCATTTTTCATTTCCTACCCTGGTGAAAGTGGAGGGAGGAAACTTTCAGGGCATCCTACTGGCCTTTCTTATCCACCAGTCTTTATTCTATAGGTCAACATACTAATGTAAAGGTTATATGTCTTGCTAAATATCCCCATTCCAATTATATGTCAGAAACCAGGGAAATTGCCAACAAGTGGATCATTTCATTTCAGACATGCCTGGGCCAGAACTCTAGCTATTACCTGGACCTCTGCCTTCTCTAAGAGGGGTGTCTTAACTCTGCTTTGTGTGCCCAGATATCAGGTGAACTCAGAGCTTGCCTCCAACAGACCTCAAAAGTCTCTGAGGATTTCAATTTCCTGGTGTCTGGCTGAGCAAATAAATAACTACAGGTCCTTTGAGGAAGCACTGGGGGAATCACTATGGTACATGTTCACCATGGTGCTATGAGGACTTTCTTCATGGGAATTTGGACTAACCTTTAAACTGTGGGTTGTGGGTGTGAGAACAGGCCTGAAACCAGGCAAGAGATCTTGACTCCCCATTAGCAATTAGGATGGAGGCATACATATCCTTGCTGGCTACCCTTCTACCTATCTTGGCTCTGGTGATACTATGATTTATGGAACATTTCCAGAAATCCCTACAGACCAGGCTCTCCTGTATCCCAACCATACAGCCATGGCAGTAATTTGTCGCCCTGGCTTCTGACTATTAGGTGATTTCAGTTTGCCTCTGCCATTCAGGGACTTGGTCACCCATTTCTAGTAGGGAGCCCAGTCAGTAATAAGATCTCTGTAAGTCCTGATCCTGAATTTTCTGGTGATATGAGTGCCATCTCATTGACAATTTCCTCATCATCCTAGTCAACAGAGTTCTCTGGGGCTTTTGAGAAGCACAGGTAGCAAGCAGACCTTCTGCTATTATCACAGGCTGCTCAAGCAGCTCACTTCTTTCCATCTCTGGGCTCGTTCTACCCTGTTGGCCATGACAAGTCTTGGAACTGTTTTGTTCTAGTCAAGTTTCTAAGAGGCATCTCAGCAGGGACTTAGAACTAAAACTCGTGGTTCTTGCTAGGATGTTGTGTTTTGTGTCATCGGAAAATGGCCCATATTGAAAAGCTCTTTCTACCCAGCTTTATATTCTGGCCCCTCCCCACTTCAGGCCCTTCTGGATCCACTCTTGCCTGATTCCTTACTCTAGATTGTGCCCAGTCCTGCATCTTTGAATATAATCCTCTAATCCCTTAGCAGGCCCAAGAATTCCCCAGTCTGGCTTTGCTGAGATTTGGCCCCAGTTTTAGATCTGTTGGGCAGATCAGGAGGTGGGGACGGATCCTGAGGACAGTGAGTGCTGGACTGTTCTTACGTGCCCCTCATTTGTGGTTTCTGCATCACCTTCAATCAAGCAGAGACCCTTAGGGCAAAGTCAATGTAGGAAACTCTGGGCATTCAGTTCTAAATAATCTCCATGCAGATATCCCGTTACAAGTGTGAGGGTCCCACAACTTCCCTGCCAGAACTGTTTTCAGTGTGACTCACCCAGGCTGAGAAATCAGTCTTTCTAAAGTTCTCCTACTGACAACTAAACCCTGTGACTGGCTTTCAGCCTGTCTGCTCTGGCCATGGACATGGAGGGTCTCTCTAAATGCTGACACTTTGCTTTAAATTGTTAATGATAGATTCAGGCCTGCCATTTTCTCCCTTCAACAAATCATTGATCCTTGGCAAAATCACCCAGGTTCTACAATCCTTTCTCCGCCCTCTTGTTAGGGACTGAATTGTGTCCCCACTCCAAGCTCAGGTGATGAACCTTCAGTGCAACTGTATTTGGAAACAGCCCTTAAAGAGGTAGCTAAGGTAAAATGAGGGTGGGCTTTAATCCAAGATGACTAATATTCTCCTATGGAGAAAGAAAGAAACCAGAGAGGTGTACATGCACAAAAGAGAGGCTGGATGGAGACACAGGAGGTGGGAGGATCTCCGTGAGTTTGAGGCCAGCCTGAGACTACATAATGAATTCCAGGTCAGCTTGGGCCAGAGTGAAACTCTACCTCAAAAAAACTAACTAACTAAATAAATAAAATAAAATAAAAAAGTATGACCTTAGGAGCAACCTTGCTCTTAAAACCGGAATACATCTTTATATTGGACTTTAAATCTCTAGAACTATGATAAATAAATTTCTACTGTTTAAGCCTCCACATTGGTATTCCTTTATCGCAGCAGCCCCAAAACAACTTCCCGAAACAATGATCCCACCAGTGCAACCCCTTCCAGGTTCAGTAGGGGAAAGCCTTAGCAATCACACTGTTGCAGGGTGCCAGGGACCTCAGTACTCCACCCTTGCCACCCTTGCCAGCAAGGAGATCTTTGCCACAGGCAATTCCAGATTGCCTCGTGGAGTGCTGGTTATTGTTTTGGTTCGTTTGCTTACCTATTAGCAACGCTCTTCCTAGCAGATGTTTGTGCCAGGCTCCTACAAAAGCAGAACCCAAGATGAAGACTCTTTCCCCAGCTGTTTATCAGACTTTGTGCTCAGAAGCAAATAGAAAAGATGGCACGAAGCAGAGTAGAGCAGGAGGAAAGCTAAGCAAGAATGTTCTCTTGGCTGAAAACCAGCTTCAGTTTGATCTCCCGGGATTGACACAGTGTTTGTCTCACCTTAAGGCACCCCTCTCCCCACCCCAAGTCTTCAGCTGAGGCCTGCCAGAAGGGAAGGGGAGGTGGGTGCACAGCCTTCAGGGAAAGCAGCCCCCTTTGGTGAAGGGCAACTCTCTAGAAGAGGGTGTAGCCTGAGGTGTTTTGAATGAGCAGTTCTAACAGCTGGATGATGGATGCGTCAGTCAGTTAAGGGAATGTGGGTGAGGCAGCAACAGCATCTAGTAGAGATGGACAGACAGATGATAGATGGATGGATGAGAGGTGGATGATGGTAGATACACTGAAAAATGGATTTGTAGATAGGCAGAGAGTATTTTGTAAGAGTAACACATGAGATGTTTGCAAAGATCAAAGTAACATACCTCTGCCAATCGGAAATAATGGCCTTGCTGCCTCAGACTTTGGAGACACATTGATCTTGGACCTGCAGAACTTTGTGGCCCTGACATCTGGGCTCCTGCTGCACAAGATGAAAGTAAATGTAAAGGATGCCATGGTAACATCAAGGGGGATCGTTCCTACACACGGGGTCCCCGGCAAGCAGTCCAGGAGCTGGATTAGCCCGTCACAAGGAAGCTAAGGACTGAGCAGAGGCAAAGCTGGGCTCAGAGGCAGGCTCATTAGTGGCCTTGTCTGACACCATGGGCAACTGAAGCAGTATGGGCTTCAGGCTGCACGAAGAGTCCAGACCTTTGATGAGCCAATCACTGGATACATAGCACAGTGTCCACCACTATCACCCGACCTAGTCCCAGAAGAGCAAAGCCTTCCACCACCAGATGCCAGGGAGCTGAATCTCAAGAGGTGAGTGGGGTCAGCTCTCTGGACCAGGTACAGCCCCATGATGTTCTTCAATGCCAGATGAAGAAGTACGCAATTAGACCATTTGATGTTAAAGAATTTGGGGGAAAGAAACAATTTGAAACAATGAGCTAGGATACCTGTTCTCTCTCTCTCTCTCTCTCTCTCTCTCTCTCTCTCTCTCTCTCTCTCTCTCTCTCTCTCCTTTCTCTCTCTTTCTCTTTCTCTCTCTCTCTCTCTCTCTCTCTCTCCTTGTTTCCCTTTTTAAGAACAAACTGTAAAATCTGCCTTCATTAACCCGGTTTTCATTTGGAAAACAGCCTCAGAACTGAGCATGTCAGGCAGCTTGAAGATGACATGGAAAAGAGCTTGTCAGACATCTTCCTGCAAGGACGGCAAAGGAAAGTCTGGAGGGCAAAGGTCAGCTAGGAGGATTGCTCAGACTCAAGAAACTATCTTCCAGGCACTAATTGGGCTGCCAAAATGTACCAGGGCAAAGAGGAGAAAAGCAGATAAACAGTTTTGCAGAGAGGGGTCAGTGTTGGGGCCAAGGGAAAGGCACAGCCAAGCCCCTCCACCCATCAGGGTCTGAGGATTAAGTGGTTTCAGAATGAGGCTGGGGTAGCTCACAGGACCTGGTTTCTGTTGAATTCACTATTTCAGGCTCAGGTCAAGGCCATACTTTTCTCATCACCCCACCCTCTGCAAGATGCCAATGGCAGAAAGAAAGGAAAGGTGTGTGACCAAGCACCTATTACCAAGAAGGAGATGGAGAAGGTAAAATAAGGGACAGTTGGCTCCTGGGCCTCTCCCAGGGACAAGGCCAGAGTCATGGAAGGAGCTGGGGAACAGGCACAATGCTTCTCAGATAGACAAACTCTCACAGCTGGTGGCCAAGGGAGAAGGCTCAGAGAACATGGTAGGTGAAAGTAAAGAGAACAGCTTATTTTCCTGGCTCATTCTCCACTCTCCTGTTCCCACTCTCCACTTCTCATCAGAGATTTCTTAACAAGTCAAGTGGGCCAAGAAATCTGGCACCATCCTCGCTAGTCTAGACTCCAGCCACACAGCTCCCTGTTGCTGTCCTCTGACCTCTAGGCTCAGGGAATCTCCAGAGACCAGTAGGCAAAGATGAAGATCTGTTCATATCAGCAAGGCATCCTATGGCCTTGACTGTGGTCACATGAGAAGATTTTGCTTTGTGACTAAAAACATATCCTTCATGTTTCTGTTTTCAAAACATAAAAGGATGTAGTTGTCCCCTTTCTTGGGAAGAGAGGTAAGAGCATCCTCATAACAATCATGAATATGTCAGAGCTGACAGGTTCACTGCACACTGACAATTCCTACTGTCACTCTCTCTGGTTAACCAGGCTGGCCATGGTTATTTAATCAGGTGATCACATATTCTGCTTTGTCTAAGTCATCCCCAGTTTATACTTGTTACTCAGGCATAAATATTACTTTAGTACATTCTCAAAAATTACAAAGTTGGGGCTGGAGAGATGGCTCAGTGGATAAGGTGTTTGCTTGCAAAGCCTAATGACCTGGGTTCAATTTCTTAGTACCCACATCCACATAAAGCCAGATGCACAAAATGGCACATGTATCTGGAGTTTGTTTGCAGTGGCTAGAGACACTGGTGAACCTATTCTCCCTTCCTCTCTCTTTCTTTCTCCTCTCTCTATTCTTGTAAATAAGCAAATGTGATGGTTAAGTTTATTTGTCAATTGACCTATGTAATAATCCACAGTGATCTTGGGCAGGTCTTTGAGCTTGCCTGCAGAAAAGATTGACAAAATTCTTTTGGGATTTTGGAGAAGGGAGGAGGTCCCTTCTCCAGAGTGAGCCCTTCCCCCCAGGGGGTGGCCCTTCCAGAAGGAGACTAAATATAAGGAAGCTTGAGGGGAAAGGAAGCTGTCTTCCTTCCTCCCCCTGGGCTGCTGGTGCTTATTTGTGACTTGCACTCACATCCTGCTCTCCTACCCTTCTTGGACATTGGAACCCAGATTCCTCAGCCTCACATCATGGACTGAAGAGCAGCCACTTCCCAGGGAGCCTCAGGCCTTCAGGGCTGGATTGAGACTGCTGAGGCATCAAGCCACGTGGGCTGCACGTGGTTCCTTCACCTGTGGGCCTGCAGACTGCTATTGTTGGACTGTCGTAAGCTACCCCATTGCCTTTTACTAAAATCCATTCTATCAACTCTGTTTCCTCTAGAGAACCCTAATACAGTAAATAAATAAAATAGTTTTTTTAATGACAAAGTTTTGGAAGATAAAATGTAAGTTGACCTTACACATGGTGAGCATTTGAATGTGAAATGTCCCCCATCTGCTCATGTTGTGCAAGCACTTGGGTCCAAACTAGTAGCACTCTTTGGGGAGGTTGTGGAAGCTGTAGGTGACACGGGTTGGTGAATGGAAACCCCTGGTCAGAGCTTGGCCCACTTCCAGTTCAGTCTGTTTCTTGATCTACTAAGGAATGCACACACCTACCCAAAAGCTTACTTACACCGCCATGAATGAGGTGTTTCAGCCACCATGTCTTCCTCCCCAGGGTGTGCTGTCCCCTCTGAACTGTGAACCAAAATAAAATTTACCTCCCTTATGTTGTTTCTGCCAGGTATTTGGTGACAGAGATGCATAACCTATAGTTTTCTTTTCTACTGAGCCCAGATGCAATCTCAAAGCCCATTTCTACACAGCCCATTTCTAGTTTCTCAGCAACAACTGAGTCAGTCAGTCAGATAGTGAAATGTTAGAAGAAGGAGCATGCATCTCGTATTAGCTGGGCAGTGTAAGCTGGGCAGTCTGGCCTCCTTGGCTTCTGTTTCTTCATTGGGTAATCATGATGATGGCCTGACCTGCTCACAGGGACAGGACAGCAAGAGCACCCGGAGAGCGGTGTATGAAAAGATCCACACAAAAGGAAGGTCAGAGGCTGTTCAAAGGACAGAGACAGCTGCTGGCTCGATGGAGTCTCAGGGACCTGGGTGCCATCCTTGCCACTTTTGCAATCAGATGCCATGAGGCTCCTAGGGAGAGAGGTAGGTTCCTGATTCCAGAACCCCTCCTGGAGTTTAGACCGCTCCTCCTCTCCTTTGGAGACAGACAGTGAGCTCCTCTAGCATCCCCACCCCTCAGATCAGTTCCTGGGGAAGCAAGGCTTCTCTTTGTACTACAGCAAACACTCATCTCTCATGAGGATCCCCTGGGACCCTCCGCAGCACAGCGCACACAGCTTTTGAAGTTGCGAGAGTGTTTAATGCGCAAGGGCCCTGTCTTGGTTCAAGGACAGTATTTTAAGTCACCCCGAGAAGACGAGAACAAAGTTTTGATTGCAGAAAGAAACAGATTCTTAGCAGACTTGAATGATAAAATATTGTAATCGTGTCTGAATGATTTTAGCTGCCAACTCCGGAAGAGCAAAGGAAGCAACAATTTTATGGATGCCTGACTTCCACCCAGCCAACACCAAAGACAGACCTCAGCTGGTGGCCCAGGAAAAAGGGTGCAGAGTGCTGAGGACAGTGGACATGGGAAAGACCCAAACCCAGGTGTAGAGGATTGTAGCACAAAGACATGGTGTGGGGCAGTGACCTCCTTTGAGATGATATTATGGAAGAGTCCCCTAACCAAATCATAAAAATTGGAAGAGAACAGAGTCCATTGCTGAATGTAGAGTCTTTGGTAAGGGCAGGGCATTTGCACCCTCTCCAGAGAGCTTCAGTGTTCTCAGTTCCAATGGGGGTCCAGGCTTCCGGATGGAACATAAGAGTAAGTCTTCTAGGAGCTTCTGGAGAAAAGAAATCGGATGCAGATGGCTCCTGAAATTATGGTACTCATAATCCTCTGACAGATCACAGGACACCCGGTCTGGGCTAGAACCTGGGCAGAGTATGGGCCCAGTGTTACCAAACCAGCATCACCAACTGCTCTATAGACAAAATAACCTAGCAGAGGTACATGGAGAAGCCACCTTGAAAGGCCATGGGGCTAATAGTGGTGCCTGAAATTTGAGGAGTGCCTCTTACTCTGAATAGGCAAGGCCAGCAGAATGGGCTCCGGAGTGAGGGGTAGAAGGGAAGATCATTTAGAGGAGCCATGAGGAAGTGTGAGACCCTGCATTAAAAAAAATTCCTTAAGTACGATAGGTGATCAGGGCCAGGGGGTGGGTTCCACTGGGTTAAAAGAATCGTTATCACCTCTGTCTTTTGGAGATGAGCACATTGCCTGGCATACACTGGGGCAATGATTTCAGCACTTGTGCTCTCTAGGAGGACTTTGGATGCTCTTTGAAAATATCAATGCCTAAGAGCCACTTTCAGAGCCTTTGAATGAACTGGTCTAGGGATAGACCCGGGCACGAGTGTGTTTTCATGATTGCCCAGGTGATCTGAAATTAAGTCAAGGCTAGGAACCATTACACTAAGTCATCAGTGAATGGCAACAAATGGAAGAATGAGCGAACGAACTGAGAAGTCGGAGGTGGATGCTAGCACACTTCTTTCACAATGACAAGCAGCCCCCACCCCTGGAGGAACCCTGGCAATGGCCATGGCATGGCCTGATGAACAATTCACTCAGAAGGCCAAATTATCCACCAGAAGGCTCTCTGGTGAGCTCAATATCAGCAAAGAAAACACATTAGTGGATGAAAGGATGTTTGCCACAAATGACTACAGCTGGGTGCATTATCCTCTCATGCTGGCTAAATTATGATTAGATTGATTTTAAGCTACCTATTTCCTGCTCATAGGAAAACAGAGGCATGGGTAGTATAAGGACTTAGAAAGAAAGGAAAGCTCAATGACTAAAACAACCCATTACCCCTGCCAAGAGTATGTGGCAGGTCCTGAGCCACTCGGTTTCACGTGACCCAAAGGTGCATGCACAGACTGGGTTAACCTGGAAGCTGAGGTACACTTTCCATTGCTGTCCCAAAGTATGTGAAGCTGTATACTTCATAATGAAGACTGAAACTCCAAGGTCAGAGGACCCCACTGGTTGGAGCTCTAGTGAAGACCCCCTTAGTGGATGACATCACAATGGAAGCATACTTGAAAAAGAGTTGGGCTGGAGAGATGGCTCAGTGGTTGAGGCGCTTGCCTGTAAAATCTAATGCCCCGAGTCCAATTCCCCAGTGCCCATGTAAAGCCAGATGAACAAAGTAGCACATGCATCTGGAGTCTGAAAGCAACAGTTGGAGGATCTGGGATGCCCATTCTTTCTGCCTATTTTTCTGTCTTCTATCTCTCTCTGCTTGCAAGTAAATTAAAAAAAAATTAAAAAAGAGTTCCCATGCTGAGACAAGAAGCCATAGAATAGAGAAGAGCCTCCTTTGCTCTGTCTCTGTCTCTGTCTCTGTCTCTCTCTCTCTCTCTCTCTCTCTCTCTCTCGTGTGTGTGTGTATGGGTGCATAAATCCCACAGTGCATTTGTGGAGGTCAGATGACAACCTTGGGTGTCAATCTTCACCTTCTACTTTGTTTGAGGCGGGGTTTTGTTGTTTACCACTAAATACGCCAGGTTGCCTGTCCCATGTGTTTCTAAGGATTCTCCCATCTCTACGTCCCATCTCGCCATAGGAGGGCTGGGGTTGCAGGTGCCTGCTACCTGTAATCAGGTAGGGTTGAGGGGATGTGAATCAGGTTGTTGTCAAGCTTGCTATTAAGTCCTTTGGAGAACAGTGCCCTCAGTGTCACAGGTTCCCACTAAGGCCACATCTGTGAGGTTCCAGCACTCTTCACTACATTGGATGCTGTTCCAGTTACCTTCTTGTTGCTGTCACAGAGCACCTGACCAAAAGCAGCTAATGGGATGAAACTTGTTTATTTTGGATTACAATCTCAAGGGGAGGCTTCATGATGCCAAGGGAAAGATGGCATGAACAAAGCTGGGTATCACCTTCTTGCCACAGAGGTGGTAAACAGCAGCAGGAGTGTGAGCTGCACATAACACTGGCAAGCTATGGCTAATAAGCCATCCAGATGCAACCCCAGCAACACACCTCCTCCAGCAAGGCTCCACCTCCCAAACTTCATCAGATGGGGATCAAGTACTCAGAACACATGAGTTGATGCAAAACACCTAATTCAAACTACCACAGGTGCCCAATTTCCAGCATATAAACTCTTGAAGGAAACACTCAAATCATAACCCTGACTGTCAACCTGGGGATCTGATCTCTGCTTTCACCTAATGTACTCTGTGACTCAGTTCTCAGGCACACATACAAGCCAGGGCAACTGTGATCAGACATCCAATGAAGCACACACCAAGCTCAAGAGGATCCCATTTCCTTCTCTGTGAGCTTAGTAGCCATAATAAGGAAATTCAGGGTTGGACTGTACATTTAATAAACATTCCTTCTAGTGTCTGGCTCTGTTTTCTGACAAGATCCAATGACATCTTCAACCTAACTTGTTCAGTGGTTGCAAATTTTTTCCAAAACTTAATGGATGACACTCAGTGCAGAGTGCAGGCTGAGAATATGCACAAGCACAGGTCCTCTTGGCGCCTCTCTCTCTCTCTTCTCTCTCTCCTTTCCCATTTGTGCATGTGCACACACACCCTCCTCACAATGCCCATGATGTCTATGTAAATTGGATCTTTAATATCCTTCAGATAAATGGCTTCAGAAAGAACATGGATACAATAGTCTGTCTCTGAGTTAACATGATAGGCTCTGCCTCCCAAATTGGCTCAGAGAAATTAGCAGGAAGGAAGGAAGGAAGGATCAGACAAAATAATAAACTTGCTTACCTGCTCATTAATTTAATCCCCTCCCCACCCTCTCTTTGCCTTGTGGTTTCACGACCCATAAAATAACTAGATAACTTCGAAGTCATAGATGAAAGAGAAACTAGGTCTGCAAGCTCTAAGATTAAAGGAGAATTTTAAGGATTAGTCTTTGATTTTCTCTTTTTTTTTCTTTCTCTTTCTTCCTCTGTCTTATTTTTTTTTTTGTTTCTTTTATCTCAAAGGTGACTGAGGAAGCTTCACCCTTCAGTTCTCCTCTCTGCTGAGCTGGTCAGCCTCCCAGAGGTACTGAGGCAGAGATCACAGGCCACTTGGGACCTGGGACTGAATGTACAAGTTGGGGGTCCTCTTGGAGAAACTGAGAGTCACTGAGAGCACCTGTTGCTTAGGTAATGTGGTGTGGGAACATTGTCACAGTTTGGGTGAGCTATTCTCTTTCAGAGTTTCCTTGTGGTATGTAGGGCTGGGACTGAACCGAGGGCTTTGGCTATGCTAACCAAGTGCTCTACTACTGAGCTATAGCTCGAGCCTTCTCTTGTGGATACTTGAATACCCCTTCTGGGTAGTTCTGGCTCTTAAAGGAAATATTTTGGTCTACCCAGTTTATAAAATCTTAGATTTCAAGGAGGTCTGCCCAATCATGGGATCCAGACTACAGACATCCTGGACTTGTCCAACAGGGAATGTTTCAAACAAGTTTCATAAAAGAACCCTCCTAAGGACAATTTCTGCCTGTTGATATGACCAGCAAAGATGAGACAGTCTGTCACCAGATATTAGCTCCAAAACAGAGTTTGTCCTCAGACTTTTACACTTTACATGAGAGCCCTTAGAAACTCAGGGGAATATGCACCTGTGTGAAAGATACGAGTGTCCAGGTCTTCATTCATAAGCAAGACTATCTCTGACATCCTCCACAAAGTCCACCATGAAGAAACAGGATCCCAGCAAGCATGGGAATGGTAAAAACAACACATTTTAAGACAAAAAGGGATGCAGAGAACCTTGGCAGCAGTCTCTTTTCTGGAGATGGGAGGCCCAGAGGGACCCAGGGAAGACACATTAAACAGAACAGCCTGATGCTCTGATGTTCTGATCAAGATGGCGTCACAAAGGCTTCTCACATCCCACCAAGCTCCTTCTTTCAAGATCATCAACAACTCTCTTTCAAGCCAAGCTTTCTCACAGCAGCAGAAACGTCTCCATTGCCAGTACTCAAGCTCAGCAAAGGCTCCAGCATGTAGCAACATGAATAGAAGCAAAATGCCAGGGCCCTGAGTACAGAGTTATGGTGGTGAGTGCAAGGTTATAGTGCTGAACAGGGAATCTTCCAGAAGTATCTCTGGCACCTAAGTGCAAATACCTATGGATTTTAAAACTCCTGACTCAAAGAGATCCTCATGGCTCATGTATACAAGAAGTAGTCTGCTATTCACTTCCAAGTTCTGAGGCCTCCCGTTATGAAGAAAAGTTTATCTAGTCTAGAACAATAGCTCCTGGCTATGGTCTGAGGCTCTTTTCCCCGTCAAAAATGGGTGAGGCTACAAAGAGCTTGTGTTGATGTAGATTCTATTTATCTATATTTACTGCCACAAATATTAAAACTGATAAAAGTTTAAAGTTTTTAATGGCCTGATTCAAATATAATAACAAATTCCTTACATGTTAATACAAAAATATGATTTTTTAAAATTCTCAAAACAAAATGAATGAGAACAGTAACTTTTGTTGTTGTTCTTGTTGTTTTTGAGGCAGGGTCTCACTCTAGCCCAGACTGACCTGGAACTCACTCTATAGTCCCAGGCTGGCCTTGAACTCATTGCTACCTCCTCCTACCTCAGCCTCCCGAGTACTGGGACTAAAGACCTCTGCCACCACACCCAGGTTTTGTTTTCCTTGGTTTATTTTTTGGTTTATTTTAATTTTTGCATAGGATCACAACATAAGATCCTATCTTAAAAATAAAAATAAACCACCCAGTTGCTGGGATTACAAGCGGGTGCTACCACACACACACTTCCTTTACATTTTCACAAGTCCCTTTCATGTCTGTCTCATTAGAAAATAGCTGGATTCTTATACTTGTTTAGAGATACAGTCTGTTGTGACATGTTGTTTTATCAAAGCGTATGAAAAAAAATAGAGCCTCATACAGACATGTACTTGAAAAACTGAAGAGTATTTTAATAGTCGTCTAATAATTGTAGGTTGTATTAGTTACTTTTCTTGTCACTGTGACAAAATTCCTGACAAAAGCAACCTAAGGAAGGAAGGCTTTGTTTTGGCTCCCAGTTTAAGGTTACAGTCCACCATGGCAAGGAAGGCATGATGAAGTCACGTCCAGTCAGGAGGCAGAGCAATGAATGCTCAGTGTTCCGCCCACTTTTTCCATTTTACTCAGTCCAGGACCCCAGCCTATGCAATGGTGCCACCTACAGTTAGGGTGGGTATCCACACCTCAATCTACTCAAAACTGGCTCACAGACATGCCCAGAGAGATCTGTCTCTTAGGTGATTTTAGAGCCTGTTCGATACAGTTTAACCATTGCACAGGTATTCATGGAAGTTACAGCATGACTCAGAATAGCAGTTTCTTAAAGGTTAGTTACAGCTTAGAGTCAGAAATCTTTTCATATACTATTACACTAAAATCCATTGATCCATCTTATTCTTCTAATGGAATTTTGCATCAGGAATTGATCATAGCAAACATTGGTTTCTTGTGTTACACTTTACTTGCAAGTGTTGATGTATTTCATGATGCAATATTGGAAATTCACATTTGTTAATATCACCTCTGATCTCGCCGGCAGCCTTTAAAGAGCAGGGAGTTCTTGCACTGTTTCAAAGAAGTTCAAGCATGTCCAGAAGCTGAGCAGGCACAGGGGTGAACCATACCAGCTACCAAATGGTTGCTTCTCATCTCCTTGTCCACTTTGCTCTGGGCATCACGCTGGACTTGATGTTGAAGCTTCGCCTCTCTCTCTCCATCATGATGTTCATGATTCTGCAACATGTCTTCCTTTCCAGGTAGTTTTGTGAGTAGGAATCCCTGCAAGGAAACTGAGGGGGCAAGGTTTTGCTTCTCAACTACAGTGGCCTCAACTTGCTTCTCTGGCACACGATACTGGATGGGGCAGTCACAGTAGTTGTGACATTTCCCTTTGGCATCACAAGAAGGGGTTCCTCACAGGAAGGGGCTCCTCAATAAGCCCTCTCCCTTATGGCAGCACCTCCCATGGGACAGCGCCAAAGAGCCACAGAGAGGGGCTCCTCAGGAGCTCTGTGGTTACCACAGATGCCTTTCTAGAATGTTCAACATTCCTCCACAGCATCTTCTGGCAGTTCCATTGGTGCAGACAGATGGTCTCCTGTCCACTAGCTATGGCCCTCTGATTGTGGGTGGGCTGTGACTAAGGAGATCTTCTCTAGTATACAGCATATAAGAACTGCAGTCTCACAGAGGGAGGCTCTCCTACTGTCCTCCTTCCCCGGTTACTCTCCCTTATCTTAACGTATTCTTAGTCTCCTGTATTTTTGCAAATAGTTCATTCTTTATACAAAATTTCTCCTATCCAAATTGCTAGGTGGTTTCTCTCTCGTTGCTAGACCATGACTGATATGAATACAAATTTCTCCCAATCTTAATATGCTTGAAAATTTGAATCTTCACAATGGCAACAAAATGTTGTCGATTGCTTTCCTTGAAACGACAATCTCACTCTGTTTATCTGAAGGAAAATGTTTTCTACATACCCATGTCTGGGCAGTCAGGATTGTCTGCCAGTAAAGGGTGTTTTTATGAAGAAAGTTGCTGGTTCAGCTTACAACTCAAACATTCACATGTGTGCTTTTTCCCCAAGACACATTTTTAGCATAAATTATGTTGCATATTTCTCATTTTATTGCATAGACTATTAAATGGCTAGGTACTCAAGGGTGGGGATTTAATAAAATTAATAATTTTACTGGCTCATCTGGATGTTCTGAAATAAAAATGTCTTCCCTGCATGTGTATCCTAGTGAGGGTTAATACTATTCCTAGTGGGGGTGCATTTAGTCTGAGGATCTAGTGTAGTTACCCACTGTTGATTTTACATTATCAACACAAAGTCAACACAGTGAAAAGACAATTAGACCACTACAATGACTTTGATCTCACAGAACCCTATGAAAAGTCTAGGGAACCTCAGGCATCTATGAGCCATACTGAAAGCCCCTGACCTTGAGGAGAAGATGATTTGCTTCAATTTTAAATAGACCTGAGTCTAAATTGTGACTCTGTTGTTCAACTAGATGATCTTGGACAGTGTATGTGACTTCTCTATAACTTTGTTTTCTCCTATGTAAAAAGGAAGTTGATAAAATTATCTCCCTCACAATGATATGTAAGAATAAAATGAGATTTGGTATGAATATATAGTAGATACTAAGTACTTCTTCATGAAGGAAGATTATGCTGTAGTGAAAAGAGAAGGAATGAAAAAGGAAAGAAAATGTAATCTTGGCCACTACACAAAGACTCTAATGGCAAAACTGAGTGCTGAGCTATGTTGATGAACCTGGGGATTGATTTTTTTCCACCCTGTCCCCAAAAATGCATGGAGAAGTTGCCATGTGAGTGAAGCTTTCGGGAGGCCTGGTCATCTGCTTACCCACTTCTGCTTGTTCTTTGGGGTAGCAATGAAGATGAACACCATGTGAGGAAGGGGGCAGCTGAGTTAGACACCTGACAAACTTTAGTCCTCTAAGAAGAGTGTTTTTATTTGGAGAAAGAAGTTGAGGGTCTCATGTAGCCCAGCCTGGCCTTGAACCTGTTAATGAGGATGAACTTGAACTCCTGATTCACCTGTTTCTATCTCCAAGTATTAGGATTACAGATTTGTACCACCATGCCTAGCTTTGCAGAGCTTTTGTTGTCACTAAGGTGGAAGGAGACACTGGGGCCACAGCCTAGTTGTGTTGATGTTTTGCCTCCCTTGCTCTGGAATTTCATGTGGAATAGCAGGGCACACAAAAGTCTTCTCTCATGGAATTTGGGGAGAAAAATCTTCATGATGTCTCCATGTGTTTTCTACTATTATAACAAAATGCTGGAGCCTGGGTGATTTATAAAGATTAGAAATTTACCAAGGAACTCATCATCAGACCCAATTAAAGAGTGTTCCAGATCCATTAAAAACCAGGTTTCAGAGCTGGGCAGATGGCTCAGTGGGTTGAATGTTTGCTGTGGAAACATGCAGACTGGAGACTGGATGCCCTGCATGGAGGTGCCTGCCTATCATCCCTGCACTAGGGAGGTGGTGCCAGGAAGACCCAAGGTGGTGTTGACAAGGTAGGCTAGTGGAATCGGTTAGCTCTAGGCTCTGTGCAACACCCTGTCTCAAAAAATAAGGTGGAAAGGGCTGGAGAGGTGGCACGTTGGATAAGAGAGCTTGCTATGCAAACACGAGGGCCCGAGTCCATCTGAGTCTGATTCCCTGGCACCTAGATAAATAGCTGAGCATGGCCCCAGAAGCTAGGTTTCAGCTCCAGGTTCAGAGACAGACTTCAAACCTCAAGAAATATGTGGATGAGAGATAAAGAAGGACATGGGCCATTTCCCTCTAGACCACAAACACACACACACACCATACCAAACATACTACACACTCATGTGCAAAAAAATCCAAAAAAGGTGGAGAGTGACTGACTGAGAGAGATACCTGACGTCACCCTCTGGCCTCCATACCCACAGCTGCACACATACAAAGCAATTTTTTTAAAAAACTGAATCTAGATCTAGAAAACAGAACATTTCTCAGAGTCAGCCTGGGTCCTTGTCTAGCATGAGTCACCCTTTTAGAACTTTTATTAACAGTTTTCTTTATTTTTTATTTTTTTGTTTTTTCGAGGTAGGGTCTTGCTCTAGTCCAGGCTGACCTGGAATTCACTACGTAGTCTCGGGGTGGCCTTGAACTCATGGCGATCCTCCTACCTCTGCCTCCTGAGCACTGGGTTTAAAGGCTTGCGCCACCACACCGGGCTACAGTTTTCATCCAGTTTCTTAGTGTATTTTGATCACAATCCCCACCCATTATTTTCTTTGTCCTTCGTCCTTTGCCCTTCTTCTACTAAACCCCTTCTGCTTTCCAACCAGCCCCTCATCTATGTTGATATCTTACGCTTTGCTTAGTCCGTCATCCATGATGAAATGTTGATGGGCCCAATATTACATCTGTCTTGTGCAGGAAATGACAGAACTCACCTTTTTTTTTCAGACCTCAGATGGCTTCCTTTAATGAGTGGGTTCAGTGACCAGTCTCTGGTTCCCCTGTGTGTGTGTGTGTGTGTGTGTGTGTGTGTGTGTGGTGGGGTGTTGTTAGTATTATACCTCAGAATAGGTTACAAATATTATTAGTCTCTATATTTCCTAAATATTAATGGGATCATTCATAAATTTTATAGAAGTAGCTACTAGATAAAAAAAAGGCCCCAATCAGAACATAAACGAAACACAGTCTGCGGCCATGAGTAGGCTGACCACACCTCCTACTGGGAGAGAACAGAGAACCAAGAAAGGAGCACTAGTGCAATGGAGGAGCCTGGGCCTGGGGGAGACAATCAACAGCTTTTAAATTCGGCCAAATATTCCACTCAGTGGGGGGGAACCCTTGACTGGAACTGGGGATTCAGGGTGATATGCACCGGATCCCGTACTCTTGGGCTCCCAAGAAAAGATGCACTATGGGAGCGATTGACGGGGAGGCTACTAAAAATAGAATCTAGGTAATCCAGAATTGTGTATATTTGTTAACCTATACTGATCTCACTCTCCAATGGAGATTGTGCTTGTATTTTTCAGGATGCAGCGAGAGAGCTGTGGCCCATCTAACCCTACCCCTACCAACCTACCTCAGGCAGATAGCTGAGATCCTGGCAAGAGATGAGCCACCACAGTCATATCACGGAGGCTCCATATGGAACCCCTCAGAGAATGATGGGATTATCAGGGGACCCACAGCCACAGCCATTCAATCAACACAGGCCAGTGAGACAGAAACCAATGATTCTCTACACAAAAACCCCTAAGCTCACAACATTAAAGCATCCTTAATACTCACCCACCACAACTCAGGGAACTGAGCAGAAGAAGGGATGGAAAGATTGTGAGAGCCGTGGTGGGGGAGATTATCAGAGGCATGACATCCCTCAGTAACAACACACTTGGGCCAGGAGAACCGGGCTGAATACTAGGCTATCCATGGTCCCCATGCCCCAAGGACTGATCCAGATGGCCCACGGAGGAGGATATCCAGCTGATTGGGGATGGGGAGGGGGGGCACTGGGGAATTGGAGATAACAACTCATTGTTGGCCCACTAAATAATGTAACTCATTATGGACAATAAAAAAAATACTTTTTAAAAGGAAAGCACAAAAACCGAACTATGGCAAAATAAGATGTTAGAATTAAAGCCAAACATATTTTATCTAAATAAATATAAGTAATGAAAACCGATAGAATATATATTTATCAAAATGAAAAGATTATATATGTGCACAAATGTTTGTGTATACATATAGAAAAGTTTGGAAGCTCTAGACTATGTTTTTGTTTTTGTTTTTTAATTTCTAGGAGAGACTTAACCTTGTCCAACCTTGTGCGAATCTCCTCATACCTCGCAGCTCCTACTTCCCTCATCAAAAGAAATGGGGCAGCACTAAGGATTTTAGCTCCCTAGAAATATACATTTTCATGCACATATATTCAGGCTTGTTTGGGAATATTTAAGTAAAAGAAAGATGTTAGTTATGTCATTGTTATGCACTTTGAATTCTTTTTGTTCATTTACTTATTGTGTGTGTACACATGGATATATATATATGTATATATATATACATATATATATATATATATATGTCATGGTAAACATGCAGAGGTCAGAGGACAACCTCAGATGTTGGTCTTCACCTTCCACCTTATTTGAAGCAGGATCTCTTGACATTCACTGCTGTGTTCACTGTGCTAATGTGTCTGCTTTGGGGAGATTCCCCCGTTGCTGCTTCCCTTTTCATCTTAGATGCACTAAGATTACGGGTGTTTGCTATCACGTTGGCTTCTGAACTCGGGTCCTCATGGTTATGTAGCAAGTGCTTTGTCCACTGAGTCATCTCCACAGCCCATGAATTCTTTTTTAATGTTTCTCATATTTGCCTTTTCATTTTCTATTTCTTATTGTGTATGTTGTTCTTTGACCCATTTGAGAGTAATGCAGACATTATGTGCTTTCCCCTATAATATGACACCTGCTCTTTGTGGCAGCCAGCATATGACATTCAGCCATTTAGCACTTATCCAGTATTTTCATTTATAGTCTACATTCCAGTTCCACTGGCTCTGTGGATAATCTATTTTCAGTGACAGAATCCAATCCAGGATTGTGCATTGCACTGTCATGACTCAACTGAGGCAATTCCTCTGTCTTTTGTGATCTCAATATGTTTGGAAACAGGGGAGAACTAAGGAACACCATATCCCTCCACTGGGATGCTTGTGATGATTTCTCATGGTTAGATCTGTATTGTGTGAGTGGCTGGGAACGCTGTTGTGATGTGTCCCTGAACATCACACCACCCAGATGCATGACCTGTCTCTCACTGATGATGTTAACTTGGGTCCCATGGATATGACGTAGGCCACTTTCTCCATTTCACCATCACTGTTTCCTTTTTTTGCAAGTAGTGAGTGACTTGTGAGGGGAAATTTTGTGACTATGTTGATTATTCTACTCCTCGTCACACCTGCCCCTTCCAGATTTGGCATCTTTTGATGATTCTTATCTGAATAATTTTATTAGAGTGTTTACAAAATTGTGGTTTTTAAACTCCATTGTTCCTTTTTTAAAACTCTATTATTCCTGTATTTATTCATTGTCATTATCTAAGCTGTCATCAGCTTAGAATAAATGTTTTCTTCCTGGAAAAGAAGAAAAGAAGAGCTTATTTCATGAATGTTTCTGGAGGTTGGGAAGTTTCTGCAGGCATTGGAGGGGGCCACTGCTTGGCATCAGACCGCAGAGGAGGGCCCCACGGCAAGAGACCACTCTCCACATAAAGCCACTCACACCACCATGAAAGCCTCACCCTCATGCCCTTGTCCACTTCTGACTCCCAAAGGCCTCCCTCAGAGGAGCACTGGCATCCATTGGGGAATAGGCATCCATACTCAAACCACAGCACCAAGGGCTGGAGAGTTGCTTCTGCATTGAGCTCCCACATGTTCATGCTGCCCCATTCCTGCTTGCCAGGCGGCATTCTCCTTCTCCAGCCATGCACACAGAAGGACACTCTATAACCATGGTGTTCTTCTGTCAACTAATCCCAGTAATAAGCTCAGTGGCCAGCACTTAACTGCTATCTCACTGTCTTCTACGAATTATGCTAAGTGCCACACATAGACAGTCAAGTCATCCACAAAACCACTGCAAATACAACCTGAGTCCATTTTGAAGATTAATTAATTGAGTCTCAGAGGGACTAAGTGACATGTCAAATTTGCAAAACTAGTACATGTCAGATTATTGGTCTATTTCACCCTAGAGCTACTTTTCTCTCCTGTCTCTTAACACACTTGAATTTTCACAGGAGGTGGTTGAATTTACTCTTGACTTCATATTTTGGGTCACAACTCTTCTGGCTAGTTTGTCCACTCATGCTCAGCCAAAGTTGAGCGGTCACTGTCAATGATAACGGTGCCCTGTGAAGGATGGCTTTCTCTCAGCTTCTCAAATCAATCTTTCCTCCAATGTTCTGTGAATTCTGATCATCTTCACATTGCCTCTTCTGATTTCAGGTCACTTTCTTCCAAGCCACCCACCTTGCTGCTGTCAACACAGTCTTTGTTAGCACCCATGCCCCTGCTTTGCTGAGTGTCCCATCGGCCACTGAGTAAAGAGATAAACTCTGCAGCCTAATGTTCAAAGTGCTTCATTGCCCACATCCCACAGACCTCTTCGAGTTCATGGCTTCCTTCTCCTTGCCCTGTTTCCTGTGTTCAGAATCTGTCTGGGCTGTGTCTCACTTCTTTTTATGTTCACAGTACTTAATGCCATCCTTGGCACATCATAGCTGTTCAGAATCTGTGAGTGAAGAATGGTGGTTTTTCAATAGCTTTCCCTGCTGTCTCCTTGAACCCTACCCATTGCATTTCAAAACAAACTTCTGAAAATTGTGGATTGACTCTATCACTGTTCTGAGCACTCTCATTTTCCAGGTTAGTGGCAAGTGCTTTCCAGTCCTGTTTATCCCTTCCAGCTTTTGGGGGAGTGGACAGTGGCAAACTCTGTCACCAGGATCAGATTTCCATGACTTTTCCCCAGATTTCATATTCCTCTTACTCTAGAATCCTTCCAGATCTCCAGTTTTGGCTGGAGGCGATCAGACCTGGAGCGACCATGGCTTTCAAATTCTCTGCCACTAGCTTCTCCATAGAGCCTCTGTCTCCATGACAGGAGCCTCCAAACATCCTTCCCCACAGGACTCCTTCAGAGCTACCATCGCTTTTATTTTCTGTGTTTATGTGTGTGTGGTGTGCATGCAGGTGCACATGTACATATGTACATGCATGCATGTAGGACAGATGTTGATGTCAGTATCTTCCTTAATTACACTCCACCTGAGTTTTGAGAAAGAGTCTCTCACTCAACCTGGAGCTCACCAATTGGGCTAGCCAGCATGCCCCAGAGACCCTCTTGTCTCTACCTCCCCAGTGCTGAGATTGCAGGTGTATGCCACCTCATTCAGCTCTTACATGGGTGCTGGGGGTCAGAACTCAGGTCTTCATGCTTGCATGGCAAGTACTTTACCCACTGAGCCATCTCCCATCCCTAAAGCTACCATCTTTGAAGGCTGCTTTAACAGGGTGGGCATCACAACTATATTCCACACCTGTTCCAGACCCACCTAGGCATTTTTGCCTGGGCTGCATAGAGGAAAGATGCAGAGCACTACTGCTGTGACAGAGGGAAGAGTCAAGCAGCAGAACGGTAGAGAGGAAAGCGGAGATGCTACCTGTCACCATCACATTGTCTCTCAGAGCCTTTAGGACAAATAGCAGAGGCATTTCTGACATGGAAGGTTCTGTGGAGCCAGAGACGCTTAGAATACTTGCCTGTCCATCAACAAGTCAGCACCGATCATGAGCCCAGGTCTGCCCTAGCCCAAGGTGAGACAAGGGAGACACCAAACACATAAAAAGGTAATTCCTAGCTGAGGATCATACTGCAGCAAGAGTCCCTCCAGATATGAGGCAGAAAGTAATGCAACGGTATCATTCTAGGAAGGGAGACACTCAGGCATAGGCTATTGTGACTCATGTGTTCTTGAGCTGGGGTGCCCCTAACAGGGAGTGGGGGGGGGTGCCCATTTGCATCTCCAGGAGGCATCTGTCTAAGCTTAGGATGTAATCAGGCTGTCAAAGGTCAGGTTATAAGTTAACTTAACCTCCTCACTCTTTCCTGCTAGACAGTCTTATGTAGTCTCCATGACCGAGACACTGCATTACACTACTTTATAGGACCCTCTAGTGTAAGACCAGCAGTCATCGTGATTTCCAAGCCAGGACCAGCTTATTTACAATCCTTCAATCCGCAGCAAGAACAGAGAGGCAAGCAAGACTTTGGAAATGATCTCAAGCGGGGAATAAAGGCAGCAGTGCGGGTGCCTTGGGAGGTGAAGCAGAAGATAAAACAGATCACCGCTTCTCCTCTCTGACACCCCAAGTTCATTTGCCAACCAAAACATTTTAACTACTTATTTTATGTGGTTGTTTGCTTATCTCACTTGCCCATAAATCCTTTGAGAGTTAGGAGGTTCTTCTTTTCATTTCTTTGCCCAACGTTTACTGCAGTATCAATATCAACCGGAAAAAATCAATAAGCATGTATTGAAATGAATGAGTGAAGGAATACATGAATGAATGAGTATTTTATAGGTCTGGAAACAAATGCTGACACAGCTCACAGAAAGGAAAGATCAGGAAGGAGAGTAAGAATGGTGTGACAAGAAAGCTTTAAGATAAAATAAATATATAAAATAAATAACATATATATTAATAATATACTTATATAATATAGATATGTAACATAATATATGCAATATGTTCAGTAATATGGATTAGATATTAATAATATATTTTATACAAAATAAAAACAGGTTCATCTTGTTATGGTTGAATATGAAATATCCCCCACAGGCTCACCTGTATGAATGCTTTGTTCACAGATAGTGGAGTTGCTTTTGGAGATTTTGGAAACTTTGGAGGGTGGGGCCTAGGAGGAAATATTTCTTGGGGTGAGGTTTTAAAGATTATACTGGCCCCACTTCATGTCTGGAGTGTCTACTTCCTGTTCATCAAGATGTCCACCATACGTTCCTGTCTCCATCTTTTCCCCAAGCACATGGGCCAAGAAACCATGGACTGTAGTATCTGAAACTATGAGCCAAAATAAATTCTTCTTCCCTTACATCATTTATGTTAGGTAATTTGGTCATCTAGTGAAGAGTAACTAACACACATCTCAATATCAAAGAAAACAACTTTATAGAGGCCCAGCATTGCTAAAGATGAATTCTGCTTCATAAGTATTCGATGACAGTGACTATAAAAATAGCCCCCATTTTTCTCATGTTCATCTCATGCAATGTACACTGAAGCCTGGTGATGCAGGAATGGTTACTATCAGGATTTTATGGTGAAGAAACTGAGTCTCAAAGAGATTGTCTGGTGCTCTGAGAGATAGCTCAGTGGTTAAAGGTGCTTGTTTGGAAAAATTGTCAGCCTGGGGTTTAATTTCTCAGTACCCACTTAAGGCCAGAAGCACAAAGTGGTTCATGCATCCGGAGTTCATTTTTTGTGGTGGCAAGAGGCCCTGGCATACTCATATTCTTTCTCTTTCTCTCCCTCTCTCTCTCCTTGTAAATGGTTTTTATTTTTAAAAGAGATTACCTAACTTACCAATGACAGGGCTAGTAAGCAGTAGAGACAAGCTAAAACTCCCCTATTCTAGACCCTCACTGCACTTACCACTTCACAAAGCAGACTCCTGAGACTATGGAATGATATCTGATGAGCTCCATGCCCTCCAACTGATGCTGTGTTTAGATAGTCTCCTCTCTTAGACTTCCTCTTAGATCATCCCACTGGTGGAGAAGTCACTGAAAGGCCTTTTCTGGACTTGATCCTGGCATCTATCTGACTCATCCTTCAAGAAATTGGGTGGGAAAGGCAATTGGTTTCTTCCTAAGCAAATCCAGATGTCCATGGCCTCCAAGGCCTGATATGTCCTCAGCATCCTCCTTTGTATATCTTTCCTGGGCAGGCAAGATTTGGTCTTTGTCTAGCACTTGAGAGGTAATCTTCATACTCACATGACCAATACCCAATAAGCACCAGATACTAAAGCTCTCATGAACTTCCACGGCTGCCAATATTTTGTGCCACACACTGTTGCCATAAGGCATGAGTATTGTTGGTATGACTCCATCCAGAGTGTATATCTGCAAGCCTGTGCTTCAAGATCTCCTGGCCTCTGCCTTTCACTCTGCTGTAACTGAGTCCAATAGTTTTACCAAGTTCTGCACAACTTTAGAGTGAATTACTGGGTGTGAACATCCGGGGCAACTCTGAACACAATCTCCTCGGCCCCCATGGCCCCTAGTCTCCCATCACCTTTTTCCAGGTTTCAGTCCGTTTCCTTGCAGATGTTCCAAGTCTGCCTCCCCAGAAGGTGACAAATGCAATCAGAGCCAAACCCATGACCATTCTGATCCTAGACAAGCATAGTCTGACCCAAAGACTCCACTCTTCCCTCTCCAGGGAAGGGGGAAGAAGGGAAATGCCATCATATGTGGACAACTGCTTGGTAGAGATGATATGAGGGTGAGGAATGAATCAGATGATCATTAAGCTCCCCTCAAACCCTAGAGCTGACAAATGAATGTGCCCATTAAGTGTGTCCCCCCAAATCTGAAACAACAGCAAGATTTTGAAGTGGAAACTCCCTCTTAGATGCTTACACCAAGAGGTCTGGGTGGACAGAGGAGGGTGGGAGAACGTTCTCCAGCCAGGCCCTTGATCAAGAGACAAGCAGGAAACTCAGATCTATACAGTCTTGGGACTCCTGAACAAAAACTAGCCAGCTTCTTTAGATAGCAGTGTTCTGTTTTCCCAGAACTTGCTGGGAGGATTCCCCTTTCCTCCCCGCCAGCTTTTCTTCCCTACCTGGCACCAAAGGGCCTAGCCTCCAAGTCACAATTACTAAAGCAATACAAGGATGATAATTGCCTTATCTGACCTCCCTTCAGATAACAAGGGAACAACTCTCCCTAATTAGCCCTGCCTCCGGTAGACCAGCAAAGCCAAATGTTTATTATGGGATGAGTGCACTTACTGTAAATTTTGACATATGCACTAGAAAGATGTTAGATAAATAAGACTTCAGAGGCATGGGTTGTTTAAATAATGAATACCCACTGCTAAGGGTGATAAGGGTGGAGAGTAGCAAGGAAACTCACCGCCAAGGGTCCTGGAACAGTTTTCAAAGCTTGGCAACAGACTCAGCTGTCAGTAGAGAGGTGTAGGGGAGTGATCTGGGGGTACAGAAAGAGTGAGGTGGTGCATCCCCATCATACCTGTTGGACTTGGTGTTCCTGATTCCCTATAAAATGTACACCTGTCCCCACACCCTTATCTCCTAAATATAGTCCTCTTGGAAGCCATGACAAATGGCTCCTGAAACACTGAGGGAGGATCATGAGATAATGCCACAGGTATGTGTGTGTGTGTGTGTGTGTGTGTGTGTGTGTGTGTGTGTGTGTGTGAAAACCCCCTTGGTACCACCTCAAATACACTCTGGTCCTCAAGGCTAGTGCCTAGAGTTTATTGTTGCTATCTTAATTCTTCCCAGAGGAGAAGAGAGCAAGTAGATGAGAGCCTGAATTGTGTCTGAACTTCCTTACCTGGACAAAGAGGTGTATAAGAAATCTTCCATCCAATCAGGAAGGCCAAGCCCATATGGTTCTAAGGCATTTTAAGAAGGGATAGTGTGGTCGGGGAGAACTCAGTCTGTAAAGTGCTGGCATCTCAAGCATGAGGACTTGAGTTTGATCCCAGAACCCAAGTAAAACTGCTGGGTGTAGTGGTTTATAGTGTCATGTGTTTTGAATGCTTGTGGGGCCTTGCTGGAGGAGGTGTGTTTCTGGGAGTGGGTTTTGGGATGTTATAGCCTAGCTTACTCTGGTAAGAGCTCAGCTCATTCTTGCTGCCACCTTCCAGTAGTTGTAACAACCTGTGATCCCCAGCCTTTGCACTGCCACGCTATGATTACAATACCCTTTGAGAATGTTAGCTGAAATAAATAAACTCTTTCCTTCTATATGCTGCTTTTGGTCAGGTGTTTTATCCCAGCAATGAAAAAGTTACTGCTACCCTGGGGGTGATGACAGGGTATACCTGGAGTCCCAGCACTGGGAAAGCAGACAGGAAATCCCTGTGTCTCATAGGCTGGCCAATTAAGCCTAATTAGCAAGTTCCAGACCCACATGTGAGCGTGTGCATGCACGTGCGCCCCCCCCCACATACTCGTGTGCATAAAAGAACAATAAGGGAGAATCCTGGCTATATAGGACCTTTGCAGGCCTCAATCTGGTAGAGTAGACCCTGCACCTGGACTAGAAATGACACCACACCTGCTCCCCCCTGACTCAATCCTGGATGGATGATTCATAGGCTGACCTCACAGGTCATTTCCTCTTCCAGTTCCTTGGGCTCCATTTGATCAGGGAGCCAGACATCTTTCATCTCAGTGCATATGTATACACACATAGGAAGAATGTGGAGTGCCTCCTAGCATGGCACTTGCTCAGACATGGGGACCAGCCCTGGTCTACATCTACACCTCCATTGCGTATCCTCTGCCAACCACTCACATCTCTGCTCCTCTTCAGGACAACCCGGGTTACACTTACAGCAAGGCTGTATCTCAGGGTCAGAGCTATACCCAGCTCCTATGAGCTGGCTGAGGGCTCTGCTCCACAAAGCCCCTCAGACATCCAGGCTTTGGAATGTCAGGATAGGGAAGAGACAACTGGAAGGCAGCATAGGTTGTTTTTATCTTGTTGAGGCAAAAGTTTTCTGTTCACAGTATGTACTGTGACTCTGCTGACACTATGTTTTGAGAAAAGGACACCTGTGTTTGATTCTGGAACGATGGGAACAAGCCTGATCCAGGAATGCTGGGACCTGCGCTTGGGAAGTCTAGTTTCCAGCTGTAAGATAGCCAGGCTGTCTCCTGCCTTTGAGATAGGGAAAGTTACTGCCTGCTTTGTTTGATTGAAGCCATTCTCTGCATGAACTGCCCAGGACCCCGTATACCAACTTGTTCTAATAGAAGTCTTGCAAAGTGCTATTTCAGCACTCCAATGCTGGGAAGTGCTTGGAGTTCCTTGGTTCTGAGGACTCGCCCAGTCTTGGCTCCATTCCTCAGCACCGGTTACTCAGGATTTTTACCAGGTCCCGTCGGCATCAGCCAACAGGCAGTGTGTCAGCTTTCTGTGCTTCAGTCTAGAAATGCCACAGGCATTGCTCACAGCTCATTGGACAGATCTGATCACGGGGCTCTATCTGAGGGCAAGAGGCTAGACCTGTAGAGGTGCATTTGGGGTGATTAGAAGGAAATTAACATGAGCCCCATCTCCTTCCCTGTCACACAACTACCCAGCACAGTCAGAGACCCACAGGACATCAGATGCAGACAGTGTGGAGAAACTGAGGCTGTGGGGGATGGGTCAGTACTGGGACTGGGTGCAAAGAAGACCCCCCCACACACTAGGCAGCCTGTGCAGGTGGGGTTCCTATGGGATCAACCCTCAGACCCTGGTTCTCTCAGAGGTTCCTTCCCTTGAACTCCCTGCTTCATTATCCCCCTCCCTCATTGTGATGAGCTCCCAACTGCCCCTCGTTCTTGGTTTTTCACCTCCTTTCTTTGTCTACCGCCCTGGCTGGCTCCTTTGCAGTGAAGGGTTCTTTCTTTCTCCTCCTCGGGCGCAAGCTGACCTTTTCCTCTTCTCTGTAGGACAAAGCCCAGCCTGGCATGCTCCTTACTGGAACTGGCTCTAGAAGTTTCCGGTCCTTCATTACAAGTCTGTGAGGCCAATGTTGGCAAGGTGGCCCTCCCCATGACCACTCACTTGCTGCACATGGGCTGCTAACGAGGTGAGCAATTAACCAGAGCTAAAGAACCCCCAAAGGGTATTTTCCTCCCTGGCCTGATTTCCAGGCCCTTTTGTTTCTCCTTGGGAATTTGTTCTCTGTGACAGGGCCACAATGGAGAATGTTCCTGAATCTGACCCTATGAGAAGTTGACCCACTCAAGCCCCAGTCACAAGACCCCATTTACCCAACTCCTGCACATTAGGGGTCGTGGGAGTAACAAGGATTCCTGCCTCTCAGGAGTAGAGGAGTAAGAAAACCTCCCCATGTAGGAACCACACACTGTGTGTTACATAATCTGTTCAAAACCTCCCATTCACTCATTCACTCTTCCACAGTAAGCTGAGGAATTCAGGTATGGTGGGTGCTCTACGGGGCGGGAGGGCTTGATCTCAGCCTGGGCAAAAGGAGCACAAAGCTTCAGGCACCTTCTTGGGAAGTTTTTCAACCCATACCCACCACTCTGCCCTTTTTAGAGTTGGCAGAAATGCTGAACCCTATATAAACTCTATTTCTGTTTCTGCCCACCACACATGCTTGGACTAGATGCTCTAAGACACCTAAGTCACCTTCTAGAACAGTAACATCCGGGGAGCAGAGAACTCCTTCTAGCTATGGTAGTATTTCTGTCATGGGTCACATGAAATAGGGACACCAGGATGTTGTTGACATGTTGTCTATGAGTCATCAAGCTGTGAATGCATGTCTAACTTTCACATGCGGTTCGATCCAGGCAATCAGATAGTCTCAAGAATCATTTACTTGGGGCTGGGGAAGTGGCTTAGTGGACAAAAGCTTGTCCCACAGATGTGAGTACCTGAGTTCTGATCCCCAGAACTACCTATAATCCCAATGCACCTACAAAGAGAAGGGAGGCAGAGAGGATAATTTCCCAGAAGCTCATGAGCCAACTAGCCTGGTGAATTTAGCTGTGAACAAGACTCCCTGCCTCTAAACAAGGTAATTGTGAAGCAACAGCCAAAGTATCCTCTGACCTCTATACACACACATAGCACATGCCTGCCCATGTGTGTGTGCACAAAAAAATAACAACAAAAAACATGGTTTTCTAGTCTTTCTTACTGCTTTTTAAATATTCTGCAAATGTGTGCATGTTCATGTGTCTGAAGCTCAGCAAATGCATGCAGGCATGTGTGTGTGTCCATGCATAAGCCAGGTGATAACCTTGGATGGTGCTCCTCAGGTACCACTTTTTAAAATTCATTTTCAAGTAGAGAGAGATAGTGTTGCAGTCAGCCACACGTCACTGGGATGAATCTTCAAACCAGGCACAATTTTGGGGATGAAAGGATTTATTGAAACTACAGATGAGGGGAAGTTCTGTTAACAGCGAAAGAGGCTGGCCCTCTTTCACAGGTCTGAGCAGAGAGAAAATAACCCATCACCGACACCACACACAGAACAGCAAACAGGCAGGAGCAGCTAAGGAGAGAGTCTCTTCCCCTTTATATAGCCTTAGAGTGGAGTCTTACAACCCTTTTCCAGACTTAATGGCTTCCTGAGTCTCTGGAATTTCCTTCCTACACTGCCCACACAGGAAAGGATGTTTACTTCTAGCTTCTTTGAGCTTCCTTTTATCCTTCCCCCTACTGAGAGGGTGCCTTCCTGTAAAGACCCTCAGAAACCCACCCAAGATAATTAAAAAGATTAAGTTGACAACAAAACCTAACTATCATAGATAGTATGGGTGCACCAGGCCTCTTGCCTCTGCAAACTCCAGACACATGTGCCACTTTGTGCTTAGATGCTGTTTATTGTTTTTCTTTTCTTTTCTTCTCTCTCTCTCTCTCTCTCTCTCTCTCTCTCTCTCTCTCTCTCTCTCTCTTTCTCTCTCTATTTTGAGTCTCAGTCTCAAACACTCTAGCCCAGGCTGACCTGGAATTCACTATATAGTCTTAGGGTGACCTCCAACACACAGCCATCCTCCTACCTCTGCCTCCTCAGTGCTGGGATTAAGGATGTGCACCACCACACCCAGCTAGATGCCATTTCATAAGAACATCATCCACTATTTTTGAGACTTACTAATTAGGCTAGATGAACCCCAGGAATCCTCCTGTCTCTGCTTCCCAGGTCTGGGATTACATCACACATCACCACACCTAGCTTTTTTACATACATTCTGGGTATCGAACTCAGGTCTTTAAGCTTTACTGACTGAGCTACAGGTCTTCCCTAAGTACTCTTTTTATAAATCATGGTATAAGTTAACAGTAAAATGTATAGATCGTAAGTATATAGTTAAGTGAACTACATATAAAAGCACCAGCCAGAATATGATTCAGAATTTCCACACACTGTCCGACTTCCTCTTGTCCCAACATAAATAACAAGCCCTAAAAGGTAGCCACTGTAATGACCTATGTCACCAAAGATTAGTCTTTCTGCCCTTATTTCATATCAGTAGAGTCATACTCTTATATGGTTGATTTTAGTCAAGGTCATGGCTATAGAAAATAAAGATAATGCCTGTGAAATACATGTTCCTTGTGTGTAATGGTTCTTTTCATTGCTGTGTATTGTTTTATTATATTAGTATGACATGAATTATTATTAATAAACCTATAGGTCATATTCAATTTTGGCTATTAAAATTAAAATGTAGGCTAGGGAAGTGGCTTAGCAGGTAAGAGCACTTGTTATGAAAGTCTGAGTGTCTGAGAGGGCCTGATTTGCCCTAATTTTGATTCCCCGGTACCCACATCAAAACAGTTGGACTTGGCCACACATCCCTGTAACCACATTCCTGTGGGGAGCTGAGAATGGAGAATCAACAGGGCTTTCTAGTCAACCAATCTGATAAAGAAATAAGCAAAACCAACCAAACACACACACACACACACACACACACACACACACACACACACACACAAATTCCAACAGTACCTCTGGGTTCAGTGAGAGTCTGTCTCAAGGAAACATATACATGAAAGATAGAAAATGTAACCTTCTCCTCTGGACTATTCACAGGCCATCTGCAACACACATGCGCATACACCAGACGTGTGTGTGTGTGTGTGTGTGTGTGTGTGTGTGTGTGTGTGCGCGCGCGCACACAAGAAAAAAGCAATGTGTCTATGAGAATTATTGCCTATAACTTTCAGTGGACAAAGTCTCATTCCTGTTGGGCATGTGTACCCCAAAGCAGAGACATTGAGAAATCCAGTGTATGTATACCTAACCTGGACAGTAGCTACAATGAGTTTTCCCAAAGAATTATCT
The DNA here is from genome assembly GCA_004024765.1 of Zapus hudsonius. Lineage (NCBI taxonomy): Eukaryota > Metazoa > Chordata > Mammalia > Rodentia > Dipodidae > Zapus > Zapus hudsonius. Next base: position 43,275 of record PVHP010001875.1, on the reverse strand, counting down.
CAGCTTACACCCTAGGAACATTTCAAACTTTGAATATTAGATTTTTTTCTTGGCAGATGAATTGCAACTATCTTATTTCTACCATAGCTTATTTCTTCTTTCTTAATGGTGTCTTGTTATGAATAATTCTTAATTCAGTAAAGCCCAGCGGGATTTGCAAGTGAGCACCTTTACCCACTGAACCATCTCCTCAGCATCAGGCTTTCTTTTAGAAACTTGAGTGCAGCATTCTTCCTATTTTGAGCGGAAATCCTTTGTGCAATAATTTTTTGTGAATGGCATGAGTTAGACGTGAAGGTTCATTTTTTTCCCCAGATGAGTATCCAACTGACCCAGCACTAACTATTAAAATGTACTCTATTCCCCACTGAACCACACTGGAGCATTGTTGAAAATGGCAATTGTTTATGTTGCCACTGTTCTTTCCTGTTTATTAGCCATTAATAGCATCACTCCGTGTGATGACCAGATCACCAGCTGTAGCCTGAGCTTGCATCTGATCACCACAGAACCCTCACGTGGAAAGAAGAGCCCCTGTGCCACATGCTCATCCTTGGCTCCATCACTATAGCCAAGTGCCAGTTGGCTAAGGTTTGTTCACACTCATCCCAGAAGGTGGGATGCTGGGGGAGGAGACAAAACCCACCCAAATCCTCTGGATATGGTAGGGAAGGTGTGACTACTCAGGGTAAACAGGTACTGTTATCAAAAGAAAGGGAAGCATAGGTCAAGGCAACCATGTCAAACACTTAGAGAGACTTGGCAACACTTGGTGTGCCCACTTGAGCTTCTAACTTCTGATTCTCCCACACTAGCTTAATCATGGAACATTCTGGGCACCAGGCACTCCAGGAAGCACTGCAATTTGTTTAGGGTTTTATATACCCACTCTGATGAAAGATAAGATTAAGGAAACCTGGGCTGTGGAGATAACTTAGTAAAGCACCTTTGAGGAGTTCAGATTCCCAGCACCCATGTAAATACCATGCACGGTATGTGCTTCTGTAACACCAATGCACTTAGGAGGCAGAGACAGGAGGAACCCTGGAGCAAGCTGGCTGGCTAGACTTGCCAAATTGGTGAGCTCTGGTTTCAAATACATAACCCACTATCAATTAATAAGGTGGAGACAATAAAGGAAGGCACTGATGTCAATATCTGATGTCCACATGCACACAGACACGTGTGCCCACAGAGATACAAACACACATACACACATGAATACCCACTGGGCACACATACACAATAAATAAAAAAGGAATTAGGACATTTGGATAAAGATCAGCCATCACTGTCTTATTGCTCAGGCTTTCAAGGGATCTCTGGCTAGGGCTGGTCCCCGAGTCACCCCCCTCAGGCTTCGCAGGGACACATCGCAGGGATGCAGGTCTGTGAAGTTGCACACCACGCCTCATTTCACCAGGTGTGATTTCCAATGAGACATCGCTCCACTGGGAGCTAATGACCAGGGGAGAGAGGAGCAGGGAGGCTGTGATTTCCAATGTGCACCAGCCAGTCATTACGGGCAGGAAATGGATTTTGCTGGGTAATCAAAGTCAAATCCCTCACTGTCCCCACCCTTGACTGTCCTGTTCATCACCCCCTGCACACACAAGGTGCCCTCTGCACCCTGCTTCTCAGAGTACTCAGCAAACCCAGTCCAAGCTGGTCTTCCAGCTTCATACCCTCCCTCCTGGCTTGCCAGGGTCCCCAGGTGAGTTGTGTGGAAGGACAGGGACATGGGAGGGTGAGGTCATGGGAGGGAGTCTTCACACAGCCGAGAGTCTGGGAGAAATAAAGCAACAATGTCAGAGGCTTAATCAACCTTTGAAGACTTCACAGTGTTTGGACAGAAGTGTGTGAATAATATTCATTTGGATTGGCACCTCTGCACACCACTGAAAGGAAAATAGCATTTTGTCACAGTTGTGATGAGGAGCAGGCAGTCTGGGGAGACAGGCTGCACATCTCTGGGAAGCTGTGAAGGTGGGTGGTACTGTTTATTTTTCCCCCTTTGTTTCCAGCTCTGTGTGACCCTGTGGCTCCTTGAAGACCCTGTGGGTCCTTGTCAATGCCTGACATTCCTTTTTCTGCTTCTCCAAACACAGGGATGAGGGAGGCAAGAAAATACCTGTGAAGGGCCCATAGCCAGGATGGGAGAAGCAAATGTGCCCACCACTGGCCTACTGGGTGGCCCTGAACAAGTGGGATGCTGTCGCTGTGCAGCCTGCATTGAACGAACTTGTCCATCTGTCCTTCATGATTTGCTGTGAGGATCGCAGTAGGGGAGGTGACTCTGAAAGTCAAGAGGGTTAACCAAAGAAAATGCCATTCTTCTCTACCCAAGACCTGCCATGACCTTTCCTTACTCAGTTACTTTCTTACTGCTGGGACAACATACTCAACCAGAAGCAGCTTATCGAAGGAAAACAGTTTAATTTGGCTTGTAAGCCAGAAAGTTTTATCATGGCAGAGAAGGCAAATGGGGGTGGGAGAGGAGCTGTAAAACCTCAAGGCCCACCCCCAGTGACCCACTTCCTCAAAGAAGTTTCTACCCCCTTAAAGGTTCCACAACCTTTCCAAATGGTGCCACTGCTAGGGACCAAGTGTTCAAAGGCAAGCATGTATGAGGGACATTTAACATTCAAACCATATTAACCAACAGGTCATTGGCATAAAATACCACCTTAGGGCTCAATGCCTCCATGAGCCCTCCATCACTACCCCTCATCCTTCTCTCTCCTACCTGAGACAGTCTGGTCCCAAGGGAAAAAAAGACTTTTTTTGTGCCCCACTGCGGGCATGGAGGAAAGTTGAGAACAGCCAGACTTTGTTCTGGGCTCCTGGCCAACTCCTCAAGCACAATGGAGTCTTACAATCACGCCCCTGCCCATGCCGCCCCCCTACCAATAAGCCTGTTCCCCAGGGACACCCCAGTCTCCTTCCTGTTTTTCAGACACTGATCTATGTTAGCCATAGGGTTGCTTGACAAGTGGCCCCAGTGCTCCAGCCTGTGTACCCAGCACCCACCATCCCATGGTGCTTTCTCTCTTCTCATTCCCAGGTCTCCTCCAGGCAGCACCCTACCTCTTAAAGCCTGCTGTCTGCTGAAAATCTTCCCAAGTCCTCTACCTCTCTTTCCACCCATTCCTTCTTCTCTCCCTCTTTCATTATCATCCCCTTCTTTCTATTTTTCTACCCTTCCAACTTAGCTTTTTTCCTTCTTTCTTCCCTTTCTTAAACCTCTTCTTCTGAGACAACCAAGAGAGCTTGAGGGGGCCACCAAAGTGTGTCCTCCAACCTCCTCAGTCATTCTAATATTGAACTTGCTAAGCCAACACACACTTGTACTGTATACACGAATCCCCCGCCTGCTAGGTCACAAGTCCCACGCAGAGCAAAGGAGCTCCCCTCCCTGGTCACAGCCATGAATTCCCTCAGCAACACTTGTCTTCTCTGGGCACTGAGTGAAGCCATGGACATGAGAATGGAAGATCCCTTAGGAGTTGCCATGCAACAATGTAACTTCATTATGATTTAAAATATTTTAATATTTTAAATTTAAAATAATACACTCCTAAATGTTAATGTCAACCCTATATTAAACACAAGTTCCTTATTACACTATCATATACCCTATTCAGTACTTACACTAGGAGTCTAGTATCTACATATAGTATGCTACAGATGACAGCTATATTGTTTTCCTTTTTAAAAAATATTTTTATTTATTTGCAAGCAGAGAGAGAGGGGGCAGAAAGAGAGAGAGAGAGAAGGGTACACTGGGGCCTCTAGCCACTGCAAACGAACTCCAGATGCATGCACCATTTTGTGCATCTGCCTCATGTGGGTAGTGGGAAATTGAACCCAGATTGTTAGACTCTGAAGGTAGGTGCCTTAACCACTGAGCAATCTCTCTATCCCTGTAGTTTGTATGCATGCATGTATGTATGTATGTATGTATGTATGTATGTATGTATGTATGTATGTATTTGCAAGCAGAAAGCAATAGAAGAGAGACAGAATGGGCAGGCATGCCAGAGCCTCCAGCCATTGCAAAGGGACTCTAGATACAGGTACTATTTTGTGCATCTGGCTTTCCACGGGCACTATTTGTGAGGCTTTGCAGGCAAGTGCCTTAACCACTGAGCCATCTCTCCAGCCCAGTATCTGTATTATAGTACAGTATCTATATTATAATATCTGTATAGTGTGTGACAGTATCTATAATTTAGAAAGGGTCTATATTGTAGTGTTTGGTGGTATCTAATATTAGATAATGAATTAGTTCCTTTCTCATCTGTATAAAAGAATACCTGACAAAAAATAATAAAGGAAGGAAGGATTGATTTTGACTCCTGGTTCCAGGCATCTCCATCCATCCTGTCCTACCAGGAAGCAGAGCCTGCAAGCAGATATCATCTTCAAGGACTACCCTTAGTGACCCCCCTTCTGCTGGTTAGACCAAGGTTTCAAAATCTCTCCAAACAGCACCATCAGCTGGGTGTCAAGTGTTTAAACACCAGGCTGTGGGGACATTTCATATCCAAACAATGATAGATGCTGGCCTCTATCTACAGAGAGAACTAGACTGGAGGAGCCATAGAAACTTGAAATACAAAGAATAAAAGGGAGAGTCTGCTCTCCAAGACATCAGCATAGTTTAAAACTTTGATAATTAAAGGGTAGAGAGATGGTTCGGTGGGAAGAGTGCTTGGTGTACTAGCATGAGAATCTTTGTTCAATCCCAACAGCCATATAAAAATGAGCTGGGTGTGGCTATACAAGCCTGTAAAACTAATGCTGAGGAGGGCAGAGACAGGAGGATCACCAGGGCTGTCTACTCAGCCTGTCTAATGAAAAAACAGGGAGCACCAGGTCTCAGGAAAGTAAGGTAGAAGAAAGATAAATGAGAAAACCAAACATACTCCTTTGGTCTCCACACTCAAACATGGTATGCACGCATCTTCACACACATGTGCATATCACACACACACACACACACACATCCCACATTAAAAATAAACATCATAACTTAAATATCCCATTATTTGTGTGGGGAGAAATAGATAGTTCAATGGAAAAGAATAGAGACCAGAAATATCCCTAAATAAGAAAAATAACTTAGCCAATAACAGAATTGGCATTTGAATTAATGGAGGGAAGAGAGTCAATACTGTTCTCAAAGTAAGTGCTCTAACTTCAAGCTCACCAGGATTGGAGCACCTGGCTTCATGTGGCTAATATGCACATGAAATGCAGACAGTCCAAAATATTTATCAGACTTTAAAGACCTGCTATGAAAAAGTAAACTGCTCATTAATAATTTTATAGCAATTACATGATGAAATGATATCTTGGATAGACTGAGTTAAATAATGTATATTGTAATAATTGCTTCCACCTGTTTCTTTTTACTTTTTAAAGTGTGGTTAATAGAATGTTTGAAATTACATATGTGACTCACCTTGTATTTCTACTAGAGAGCACTAGTGATGTAATCATTTGAAAAAAAAAGTGAAACTGGGTCCCTGTCTTTCTCCTCGTACTAAAAATATGATCCAAATAGATGAATACTTTTAATGTAAGAGATACTATGAAAGGAAATATATGTGATCTATTTTATTTCATGATCCTGAAATAGAGAAGGCATCCGAAAGCATGACAAAATTCAAAAGCTATTTTATAAAAAGATTGATGAATCTGATGTCATACAAAGCAAAATTGTCTGTACACAAAAAACCTTTAATGTCAAAAGACAAGTTTAATAGGAAAAATATTTGTAGCATGAAGATAGTAAATTTTTTAAAATAAGAAAAGCCTTTACAAACTGGTATTAAAAAAAGATGAATGACTGCATATAGCTGGCAAAGGATATAAATTAGCTATTCAAAGAAAAGGGAGTTAAAAATCATCACTACACATAAAAAAATGTCCAACTTCACAATGAAAGGCATGAAAGCTTAAAATAGGGCACCGTTTTTCTCTTAGCAGACTGACAAAACTTGAAAGACCATGAGAGTGGCAGGAATCCGGCCTCCTTCTTGTAGAACTGGAAATCTATGCCATCTCTTTAAAGGACAACTTTGGTAATAAATAACAAAAATTTTAAACATATATACCCCTTGACCCAGGAGAGGTGCTAGGAATTTTACCTGCAAATACTCTGATATAAGATGAAATAAATAAGTATGAAAGATTGATAAATTCCATATTAAAGCAACAAAACCCAACCAAGCAATCAACCTTGAACTTGAAGCAGCTTACTGTTTAGTATCTGTAAGGGACTGAGTAGCAATGCAGACATAGAGCATCTGCTGGGGAAAATAGTATGGTGCTTCCTCAAAAATCTAAAAATAAAATTAATACACACCCAAGCAGCCACACATCTGTGTGTATGACAGAAAGAACTGAAAGTAGAGTCTTGAAGGCATCCCTGTATGCCCAAGTTCATCCTGGCATGATTTATAATGGGGAAAACATCCAACAATGGATAAATGGATAATCAGGATATGGTACATCCATACAACGGAATGTCATTCAGCCTTCAAAAGGAAGAACCTACTCACATATGCTATAATGTGGTTGGGCCTTGAGGATAGTAGCTGTTATGCTAAGTAAAGTAGCCAGATGCGCAAAGATGGCTATGGTGGGAGTCTGGTCATATGAGATAGAATAGATAGGTTATAGTCACAAACTCAAATGGAGATTATAGGGAGCCAGAAAGTAGGGAAACGGGAACTTGTTTAATGCATATATTTTCAGTTTCACATAATAAAAAGAGGGGCTGGAGAGATAGCTCACCAGTTAAAGTACAAACTACAAAGCCTAATGACCCGAGTTTGATTCCCCAGAATCTATGTAAAGCCAGATACAGAAAGTGGCATATGCATCTGGAGTTTGTTTGTAAGAGCTAGAGGCCCTGGCATGCCTATTTTCTGTCTGTCTCTCTTCTATCTCTCTCTGCTGCAAGTAAGTAAATAAAAATATTATTAAAATGAAATGAAATGAAAGAGTCATGGAAGTGGATGTTGGTTCCAGTCTATTCAATACCACCGAGTCGCACACTTAGAGTGGTTTAAGTTGGTAAGTTTTTCTGTGTATTGTACTATAATAAAAAAGGGGGTGAATTCATCCACTTGTTATCTAATTTCAAAATGTAATTTTAAAATCTGTCTAGTTTACTATTTTTTTATTTTTAATTTTAAGGGAATTTATGATGGTTAATCTCTATTGTCAACTTGATTGAAGCTAGAAGCATCTAGGAGACCAATCACTGGGCATGTCTATGAAGGAGCTTCTAGATGAGGTTGAGTTGGAAGACCAATCCTAAATGTAGGTAGCACCTTCCCAAGGGCTGGGGTCCCAGACTGAATAAAAGCAAAAAGCTAGCTGAGCACCAGCATTCATTTCTCTGCTTCCTGACTGAGGATTGAATGTGGCCAGCTGCTTCATGCCTCTGTCACCATGCCTTCCCCATCACAATGGATTGTAAGCCAGAATAAACCCCTGCTCCTTTAAGTGGATTCTTGCCAGGTATTTTGTCACAGCAACAAGGAAAGTACTGAAGATCAAACCCAACAGGGGACATGTTTCTGTTACTATTAAAACTTAGCAGCTTAAGGCAACAACTGTTCACTGCTCAAATCTTGCCAGGCAGGAATGTAGGAGAAATGTGGCGAAGCAGCTCCCACTTGGCATTGCAGTCAGAGGTGGCCTGGCAGGTTGACACAGGTTTGGGGTGCACTCCCCCACTGCTGGCCAAAGATGCTGCTGATGGTTAGGGGCTCAGCTGGGATGTAGCTGGAACACTTCTGAAGGGTTTCTTTTATTCATTTTTTATTGAGAACTTTAATATATATGAACATAAATTGGTCATATTCTTATCAGGTTATATGCTTATGCTCCCTCTCTCTGCCCCCACTTCACTGAGGGCTCTCCTCCATGTGGTTATTGGTATTCACTGATATTCACTGTGGGGTCATGAGTGCTTCAGTCAGTCTCTCTGGGGGAGATAATACCTCAGAATATCCCTTCCCACACTGTGGCTCTTACAATCTTTCTAACCCCTCATCCTCAATGTACCCAGAGCCTTGTGGGGCATGTCTTAGTCTTCTTTAGTGAGGTGCTCTCAGCAGCCTCTGATATTCTCCTCTGATGAGGTTTGAATCTCCTCAGTGTCTTATCTTGCACCACCCCCTGGAGGCTGTCAGACTAGTAGTGACAGCAACACTTATCCACCACTTCCTTGTAATGCTTTGGCCCAGCAGATGTGATAGATAGATGACTCATCTCATGCTATGCAGTCGGCTTTCTTTTCTTGTCATACTGATGGATCATAGGTCCTCCTGGTATTCACTGACATCTGTACAAAGCAGATTCTCTTGCCAAGAGTGAGAACAGCATGGATCAAAGGGGATAAACATAGATTTTTAGAAGACTTTGACAGGCATAAACTCTAATTTTAGCTAAAGAACAGTGAAAGCTTCCCTCTAGAGTCTATGAGTTTCTAAGCCCTAGGCTTCTGACTTGGTTCTCAGTACCAGGTATGAACTCCCTCCCGCTGAGTGTGTCTCATATCCAGTCAGACAGCAGTGGATTACCCCCATAGCCTGTGTGCCACTATTGCTCTGCTGTGGACATTTTGCCTAACTGGTTGATTTTGTAGCTTGCAGGATCCAGTTTGTTCATACTGTTGGTAACCTTTATCCCCAGCAGCTCACATAACACTAGAGTGCTAGCCAGCATGGAGTGGCTTAGGGTAGCTGCAAACCCTTAATAATGGCTGCTTCCTCCAAAGAGAATGTCTGAGAATCAAACAGAAACTGAGCTGTTTATATTTTTATTTTTTTGAGCTGGACTTGAAAATCACAAAACATCAATGCTACTACTCTGTGTTGGTGGAAATGGTCACAAATCCATCAAGATTCAGAGGAGAGGGTGTATGCAGGTTCACCATCACCATGACTTCCACTCACTATGGTGAATGTCACAGAACACTGCTGCTGTGTTTTACAAGCTCTGGAGAAATAACTTGTCCAGCACAATAAATAATGTCAACAGTTAAGGCACTTGCCCGCAAAGCCTAACAACACAGGTTCAATTCCCCAGTACCCACATAAAGCCGGATGCACAAAGTGGCACAAACATGTAGAGTTTGTTTGCAGTGACTAGAGACCCTGGCATGCCCATTCTCTCCCTGCCTTGTTATCTCTCCTTGCAAATAAATAAATATTTAAAACCATAATGTCAGAGACCAATGGAGAACAAGGGTCCCATTATCACCCAAGCTCATTTCTCACATGACTTTCATCCTTACAATATCACCTATATATCATGTGAACTCCAGAGGGCTCCAAAATGAGACTTGGCCCCATCCATTTGGGGCACATTTCTAATTGTCCTCTGGGCAGACACACAGGAGCAGCTTGACTTACAAGGGCCTCCTACTGTTCCCTTTTATTAGTGTAACTGAAGGACACTGGGCCTTCCTCGCTATTGGCTCCATTGATAGCTTAAATGGAAAGCCAGTTTCTTCCTTCCTTTTCTCTCTACACACTCTCCCTTTTCAGCCCATCCCTGCTCACCCCTCTTCTCCTCCTTCAAGAGCGTTGGCAGAAATTGTCAGGGAGTTGATCAGATTTATTCAATTTAGACTTAACAGACCTGGGACTCCTATTTCTCCTTCAGGTTCATAAGGTTTTTTATTCCATTTACAGGTTTATTCATTTATCAGATATTCGTCTCAATTCACTTTAAGCACCAGGCGCAGGGAGATGAGTTCAGGGGAGACACTCATCATTTATTGCCTGGGCTCCTCTGAGAGTTGTGGGCTGTCCATTTCCATGTGGGCTGTGACATCTGGTAGGGAAGGCTTTAAAGGGACAGGACTCCAAGAGTCTGCATATTTCCTAGGTGACTTGGGGATAATTGGGAACCCATGGATTCCTCTAGACTGGACAGTGTTTCCAGTTTCTGACAGAGAGAACATGATTTTCCTGGCTTGTAAGCTCCCTTGTTTCCCTGGGGCTGTGAGTGAAGACCCCACGAGTGACTTTTCTCCTTATCTCAGACATAAAGACCTCTACCCTTTAGTCTCTTTCCATCTACCAGCCTTGTCCGTTCTATAGGAGCCTCTGAGACACAGTAAGAAGCAGCAGGGGAACGAGTTGCTTGTGAGATCCCTTGTGCCCCTCCCAAGGAGAGCCACACCCTTCAGCGCCATCTTCCTTGTACCCATAAGCCTGCTGCTGCCACAAACCCCCTGCACACAGCCATCCTCACTTTCCTTCAGTGAGCTGGGCCCATTTCCCTCTCCATCTGACATATGTCCATCATACTAGTGAAGAAAAAGTTGGAAAGCTCTTCCTATCATTTAAACAGCATCATTAGGTCTCTCTTGCTCTTGTCACTCTGAATAATTTTCCCGCATAAGATGTGTCATAGTCTTTTCCCGCCGTCAGGTAGTCATCTTCCTTTTTTTGTCCAATCTCCCACCTCAAAAAGATGAGAGCAGACCCTCCTGTGCCACAGCCCCTGCAAATGGCCTGGTTCCAGTTGGAGCTCTGGTTTTGAGTGGAGAAGAGTGACTCCTGAGGACTTCCAGGAGAAGAGGGGTCCAGTGGTAATGGCTCTAAGATGTGGTTGGCAGGAGCCGAGGCAGTGGAAACCCACATGAGAGCATGGTGGTACCCTGGCCAAATTCTCCGATTGTCCTTCCCGTCTTTTCCACCCCAGAATCACTCAGCCCCAGAACATCCTTCAAACCCCAATTCCATTAACATCTTGCCTTTTGTCTTACTACACCCTGAGCTTGTTTATAGCTAAGGACTTGTCCCTCGCTCCGAGGACAAGAGGGCAGGCTGTTCCATCTCTGAGGCTGGAGCAGGCTATAGAGTGCCCAGCTTCCTCAGAGCAGCGCTCACGGCAGTGGGCTCCATTCTGGGCCCAGGCAGAGGTAGACAGCTTGTACCCCACTCAGGAGCCTGGGAAATTCCATTCCATTAGCATTCTTGTAGCTTTGCTCCTGACATTGTGACCCCACTCATGAGGGGCCCAGAGCTTGAAGTCTCAGATGTTTTTGAAACGATGACATGTACAAAGAGAAAATGGCTACAGTCTCTTTCTCTGTCAACCTTGAACTTGCCTCATACATCTAAATAGGCACACATATGCATACACACACATTCTCTCTCTCTCTCTCTCTCTCTCTCTCTCTCTCTCTCTCTCTCTCATCCTTCTTTCTCTTCTCTTCTTCATCTTATAAAAGAACCAGGCAAAACTGGGCCCAGGTAAAAGTGTACCAGAGGTGGCCACTGCCAACCTTCCTCTGGTGTCTTCAGTGCTCTCTGCCCTTTGCTCCCCTCCGCTGCAGGCTTCCTGGCTGGAAGGCTGAGAGGGACTCTCCTTTACCATGTCTGTCTGTGAGAAAAGGCTGAGGTAGAGGCAGGCATTGCCCTGGCCACTGTGTACAGTTCGTACTCCACACAGCAGTCTGCTGGCCTGCCTGCCCTGCTCAGGGCTCCACTGGAGGAAATGAGCGTATGCCATGCAGACAGCTGCTCGGTCTTGCTGGCCTTCTTATGAAAACAGAGCAGACAAGAATATTATTTTATTTTCTTATCTCTAAAGCAAAATACATGTGAACCCCAAAGAATTGGGATGCCGCAGTTTCTCCTTTGGGACAGCTTGGCCCAGAGAGGCCAAGCAGGGCAAGGAAAACAAAGGGGGGGGGAGGGAGCTAAACACATGAGGGAGGAACTTTCTAGAAACAGTCTTCCAGAAAACAGATGCAATTCTGGCTTGAATCAAGAGGCTTTCTCTGGATATGCCTCTAATTCTACCACCAATCAGCCTCTCTGGAAATGGGCCCCATAGTTTTGCTGCCTGATTTCGAGAGTGTTAGGATGGGGTTTCTCTTGGGAAGCCCCTCTCCTCTCTCGGTAGCATCTACCTCACTGCTCAGGGTTTCCATTAGTGTGACTTGCTCTTTGTGGATACTCAACATGAATATTTACCTAGACCCTGCCTTGTTCTAAAAGATCAGAAGTGTACAATGAATCAATCAATGAGTGGGTTAGTCGTGTGAAAGTGCTTGGAAAAGTCTAAGATGAAAGGTATTCTTATCATCAGAATAGTGACCAGGACGGCTGAGGGTCACCTTCCAGCCCCGAAGACCCTGCTAGGGTCTCTGGCATGGGGAGAAGCTGGTTTCCCTGGAGACTAATGTGATGATGCCACTAACCTGTGAACACGTCCCTACTCAGCAAGACCATCTGAAAGGATTCTAATTTTCTTGTGTGTGTATGCTTTCGTGTGTGTGTGTGTGTGTGTGTGTGTGTGTGTGTGTGTGTGTGTGTGTGTGTAAGCCAGAGGACAGCTTTAGATGTCATTTTTAGGAACACCATCCATCTTTGTTCAAGACAAGGTCTATCAGTGACCTGGGGCTCACCAAGTAGACTAGAGCTCAAGGGACCCTCCTGTATCCAGGGATTAAAATGAGCCCTTAGGCTCCTTGCCAGAGATTGCGAGATTCCCCAGATATCTAACATTCAGACAAGTTGTGAGAAAGTGTTTTTCACTAAGTGTCCTCTCACAACCACCACCAGTGTCACCCCATGACCAAACATTCTCTGAGGTCACCACTGGTCACTTCTCTCATTGTCCTGCATAGAATGTGCCCATTCTTGCTTTCTTCAAAATCCTCAAGTCACAACTGCAGGTTCTGCTCTGAGGGATTGAGTCTGGGCACCAGGGACACTGCGGTTGGGAATGGGGTGGGGATGCTGATGGGTGGATATATGTTAGGTCCCCAAGGAAGCAGACCAACTGCAGTATTTAGCCAGGTCAGTCAGACAATGTGCCACAGAAGGACACTGCAAATGGTTTTATGGGCATTGCTCATCACATGGGATTCTCTCCCTAAACTCAAATGGAATGACATAAAACACCCTTATGGGGTGGTGATGGAGGTTTGATCCATTTGATAGCCCCACTTTCCCCTTCACACTTTACAAACCTGTTGGAAAAGTTCTCTGGAACTTAGGAGATGGGTAAGGATATTCCTCCTAAGGCGTTTAGGTTTGAGTCCAGTTAGTTCCATATTTAGCTTTGTTGTGAACCTGGGTCTGTGCTCAGAGTTTGGAGGGAATTATCTGGGCCATACAAGATGCTGTACACTGCAGGCAGACCTGTCATTGAAGATCTGTGATCATCCCTTAGTGAGATCTCGAGCTACTAGTCTTCAACCCACCATCTCCTACATTCTCCAAGCTCCACAGAAAGTGTCTTGGGTTGGGGACTGGGGATGATCAGGTGGTTGGATGGAGAATGTACAAGCAGGAGTTAGGTGTCAGTCAGCATCTACTAGATGCAGAGGCTCTCATGATTTCTGGTAGTCATGGCTAGAAATAGCATCTTCATTGCTCTGATTCTAAAAATCTCCCCTGCTTTTGTAAGTTGTCAACACTGGAACATTCATAACTGCCTCATTAACTTAGGCTGGATGCCAAGACTCTTAAGTCTTACATTGAAGAAGATTTACAAAGGACAGCTTTTTACTCAGGTAATATCTTATATCCGAGAAGGCTTTTTCTGTTAAGACTTAAGTCTGTTCTCAATTTCCTGCTCCTTTTCACTTAAAGTAACATGAATATAGTCCTGAACTCAGAAGAGGGAAACTGATTAAAAATACAGCAGCAGCAGGCTTAAGCATAGTCAAACAGCAAGAGCTGATATGCATAAGCCATAGTTTGCCCATAATTTGTGCCCTACAAATGTTGAGTAGATGAATGAATAAATGTAACTTGGAGCAGTAGCCAATAAAACATATTTGTTGTGTATTACGAATCTTCTGATACTGTGTACCCTTGCACCACTTGCATCAGGGTAACCCATGTTCTTAATACATGGGTTCCCAATGCTTCTCTAGGGATATCACAATCTGGATTTTCTAACAAGCATCTCAGGAGGTTCTGATGAACTTCTTGGAATTCTTGGGCTAGTGTCTGAGTGTCGAGAATAGCACAGGAAGGTTTAGACCTGCAAGTGAAGCTAATATTTTGCTGAAAAAGCACCCAACCAGTGTGTGTGGGGGGGGGGAAATCCTAGGTTATATGCATAGTTTATATGTTCTTAGGCAGCCAGGCACTTCCCCATTCTGACATAGCTGTGATCTTCTGTAGAAGTTAGAGACAAATGAGGTCCATTCCATCACAAACCTCATGCTTTTGTTGTAAGATAGTGGGGGAATAATCCTGATGAGTTCAAGGTCACCTTGAAGATGACTCTAATGAGGACCTTCCTCCTGGCTTCTAAGCCTCACCTGCTTACTTCACTTTTTGATCTTTAGGGATCAAGCGTCAGCAGGTGCCTGGCTGCGGTCTGCACAGCTGTGTCACCTACAAAGCCTCCTGAAAGAGCAGGAGCACCACGACCCACATCCAGGTTCCCTGCCCCTCCAACAGTCACCCAGTCTCCCGGAAATGGCACAGAGGGGAAGCGAAATCACGTGTGGATTACAGTCATTCTGTTTGCCTTTTTCCGCAGTAGATCCGATGATTTAAATTAGGTCTCGATTCTTGTTTAAATTATAGTTTACTGTTCTGCACCCCGCTCAGAAGTGAATTACCTTAAGCAGCGGTATTAATAACATGGTTATAATTAAGCCTCATTACTGCAGGCAGTTTGCTGAAACAAATTGCTTCTTCATTATTATTATAGCACCTTTGGTAAAAAGACATTTCCCCAGAATGCGACCTTGATGCTTTATATAGTAAAAGCCGAGATATGATAGAGATGTAAGGACGAATTAGCATCTTTTGCCTTCTCTATCCGGCTCATTAGAAGGAAAGAAACGCAAGTCAAATCCAAACAGCCTTGATGACAATTTTAATCTGTACGAAATGGATAATGAATAGTTTTGAACTTTCTGCGACATTTTTGTAATGGTGCTTTATTTATATGATGCTACTACTAAAATGAATAAATAAAAAAAAAATCCAAGCTGAGGATAAAACACAAGACAAGCCAGGGAGGTCTCACCAGACAGCCAATGGCATTGAACTTGAGCCTGTTATCATCAGCTGCTTTAGAGTTCTTGGCCTGGAGCCAGTAACACTGGGAGAGAAGAGAGGGAAGGCCGGCCTATCTGTTTATTCTAATTCTTCTCTTACTCTGGCCTCCAGGCCTGGGAAAGGAAGAGGCCTGCAAAAAATGACCTAGAAACTTTGCAAACCGAGTTTGAAAGGCGTGCGAACTTCTGAGAATGCGTGGAGTCCCAGGACACTCATTTTTAATGACCACTGGGGCTCAGAAAGCTTTGGCACTGCACCCCTCAACTGTCCCATGCCCCCCACTTCTCACTCTCCCCTGTGCTGAGAAAAAATAAATAAATAAAACCACATCTTTGCTGGCTATAGGACTTGGCTTGGTCATTTCTTGTTTTGTTTATTAATTACTCTTTCTTTGATAATTAAGACTGAAAACCAATTTTGGTTGGAAATATCTTCTCTTTTGTAATTAGATGTGATTACAGTGTACTACGTGTCACATCAGAATTTTCTTAGAAAGAGGCAAAGCTCATGGGGCAGGCTTTTGTACACAGGAAGTGAGCTGCTTCCATAGAGAGAGCAGACTCGCCCTGGCATCCGAGCTCCTCACCTGTGGCTCTACCTGCCCACCTACCATTCACAGAGGAGGGGCTGAGTCCTGAGTTTGACCCTTGCTGCTTGCCTTCTTGAGACCCTTCAGGGTCTAATCTATCTCTCCTGACTTAAGCTTCAGCTGAGATTCTCCTGTCCCTGTAGTCAGCAGTACCATAAAGACACTCTTTAACGGTGTACATGTTTCTGTCACCAGCTTGCCCCCAACAGAACACATGGCATAATCAGTAGAGTAAATCTCTCTCTCTCCCTCTGTCTCTCTCTCTCTCCCACCACTACTCCAAAAGGAAGAGCAGACCTCACAAATCAGTGGCCCACCCAGAGCCCAATGACAAGTGTCCATCCTGCACAGCATGTGGCTGAGCTACAGGTGGCCCTTCCCAGGAACGTGAAGTGCCATCAAGAAGGAGAACTTCTGCAGTCAGATCTGGTTCCAGATTCTAGCTCAGCCACTTCCTAGCTGTGTGATCTTAGACAAGATCCCTGAGTGCTAGGAGCCTCCCATTCTTAAGGTGCTAACTTACAATTGTGCTGGTGCCATAAAGATTAAACAGGGAAATGTATCCAAAGGACTTAGCAGAGGTGCATTGTAAATCTCACCAAGTGAGAGCTATTTTTATCATGCCTCCTGCATGCTTTTTCTTTTTTCTCTAGGGAGGTGGCTCTTGTATTATACACCAGATGACAAGTCAGCCTTCGGGAGGCCTGGGGAAAGGTCAGCAGGCCAGTTAGGGTACTCTCTTTATGATACAAAAAAACTCCCAAGAATAGCTAGGTCCATTGGGACAGGCCTCCAGGCCTGGATCCTTATATCCTTGGTGTCAGGCTGCTGAGCTCAGCCTGGCAAATGAGTAATGATGGAGAATAAGCGTGAAATTCCTTCCTGCTTCCTTTCTTCTCAAACTTCTCTGATGGACGTGGCTCTGGGGTTCATTGCCACTCACCTCCTTGACTCACCCTGCATCATGCACTTGCCTTCAGTCTAGCTTGGAGCTGTAATTCTTGACCTTAAATAGCTTGCAACCTCACTGGGCTTTTCCAGTGCTCTGGATGCATTCTCCCATTTAATCTTAATAGCGCTGGCATTTTTGTAAGTTGGGACACTGAGAATGAGAAGCTCAGAATGGTGCAGCCATTGGTCTCAAATCACCCAGTGCCACAAGAGCAGAGCTGGACTCTAGACCCAAGTCTACACATCCAGCATGTCTCTATCTTAGTTTCTTATTGTTGTGAACAAACACCTAACCAAAAGCAACTTAAGTAAAGAGTTTACCTGGATCTATCATCCCAGGGGTATTCATTCTGTTGCTGCAGGGACAGCATGGTGGCAGGAGGGAAAACCAACTGTCACATGACAGTCCAGAAGCAGAGGACAAACAGGAAGTGGGCTGGGCTATGCGACCTCAGACCTGGTTTCCGGCCATCTACTTCCTCCAGCAAGGCTACACCTCCTAAAGGTCCCATAAGCTTCCCAAGGGACAAACACATGAACCTAGGGGGGACATTTTACATTTAAACCACAACAGTCTCTCCTAGGAAACCTCAAATTGGAAGTACAAAAATCTAGAAACAGCCACTGAGATAAGGATGGCTTCTCAGGAGCACTGGAATCACAGGCAAAATGCCCAAGGGTAAAGAAAATAAACCGACATAGAGAAAGCCCCGAGTGTCCAGGCTGTAGCCCAAGGAATGTGGAGCAATGGCCCAGGACAGGAGACCTAGTGGCAGACGGGAGGCTCCCACATACATTAAAAGCTACAAGGAAGGGTCTGAACTTACTCTGCAGGGCTTTGAAGATTATTGAAGGATTGGAAGGAAGGCCAATGGTTCCACTTGTATTTTTTGAAAGCTTCTCTGAGAGCAGGGAAAGCTGAGGGCAAAATGGAGGCCAGACAGCCACACTGGGAACAAACCCAATGGTCTCCTCAGGAGGGGTAAAAGTGTGCTGAGCAAAAGGTGGCAGGTTTTCCTTGGAACCCAGAAGGATGCCCAAGTCACTCTGTGTTCTCTGGAACAGTCTTTCAGCTCAGCATGCCCCTGGGGGCATTGTAAGGGAGACCCCACCTTCTGTGGGGCCAGCTCTTTGCAGAGGAGTTCTTGGGAGGCAGCTCTCACTTCCTCGGTTTCCTCTGGCTCCAGTGTCTACATACTCTCAATGCCCCTTGGAGAGTGCAGCCCAGCACCCACTCCCACCTTGGTGCTGTTTGATTGCCCTTCTCGGTGTCACCTTGGCAGCAGTTCTGCATGTCCTCAGAGGTCCCCCTCTGTCTTCTGTCCTCCCTCACCCTGGCGGCTGCCCTGACCCCCTGGCCCTCTTGTTATGAGGGTATTGAGATGTTAGAGTCAGCACTGTACGACCCTCCTGCAGGAGCCTGGGTGGCATTTGAGGCATAAAGCCACAAAGCCAAGGGCTGAACTTTTGAGGCCCTTCAGTCTCTTGTCATTTCTCTCCTGGGCAAAGACTTGTGAGTCCAGTCGAATGATGGCAAGTGTGCAATTTGATCAAAGGTCACTGCTGAGAGAAAGCTTTGCCATTGTTTAGAGATGGGCCAGCCAGGCCCCTTAGAATATTTTCCTGGGTGTTTTAACCCCTCATGGGCTGAGCTTGAGAAGCTAGGAAGATGCCCCTCACAGGCTTCAGGGAAGAGCCAAGCCCAGAAACCACCTTGACACTATAGTTCCAGCCACTGGAGCCAAACACGGTCCCAGGCAATGTCCCAGCCAAAGGACAGAGCCCAACAAAGAACCCAGGAGCTCAGAACAATGGGGTTTGGTGACTCTGAGGCTCATTTTCCAACTGGCAGGAATTCCAAGCCCTCATGTCTCATGACAGGGCAAAGCACCGAGCCCTGTGGTGTGGAGGAAGTAAAGGGGTAGCAACGAATGGAGTCATCTAGTAGGTGGCTAGGGAGGATCTATGGTGGGGAAGACGGGCAGTAGGAAAATGATAGAAACTGGAAAGTAGCTTTCCCAGGACACCCTAAATGCATGGAATGCTACTATTAAATATATTGTGAAATATTATTTAATATGTTTCTTATTACATTCATCTTCTCTAAGGCACCACTTCACTCTGTTTTGGAGAGTCAGTCTCCTGTGTCTGTGAGTTTCCCATATACATTTTCAAACAACTGAAGACTGAAAATATTTGGGGAAAAATGCATTTGTTCTGAACATCCACAGACCCTTTCCTGCTATTATTCTCAAAATACTACTATATAACAGATATTTACATAGTATTTATATTACATTAGGTATTATAAGTAATTTAGAGATAGTTCAAAATCCACAGGAGGGTGTGTGTGTTAATGCAAAGGTGACACCATTTTATATAAAGGCTGCTATGGCTGGAATACGGAATGCCCTCCGGAGCTGCATGGGTTGAACACTTAGTCCCCAGCTGGTGGTGCTATTTTAGTGTTGGACACTGCTCGTTGGCACTGGTACTGAGGGCATGGAGAACAAAGGGTTAAGGATGTATGAGTGAGGTGAAACCCCGATAATTCCATAGGTGTTTCCCAGCTCCATCAACCCTGACTCCCAACCCCCATGGGCCAGCCACAGGAACCATTCCCATCTCAGCATGACTGGCAATGGGTATCAGACAAACTTCCTTGTACCCATCCCCAAGGACTGTGACTAGAATCAAGTATTTCCCGCCACTCAGGCCCCCAAATTAAGTATTCTCAGGTTGTCTATACTCACCTATCCCAGTGCAGGCTACTAACTCACCACCCCAACCAACCAATCCCCTTTTCTCTTCCCCATTTCCCATCCCCCTGACCCCCTTTTTCTCTATAAATGTAAGTTCCCCCAATTGAATAAAGAACCACGTGGATATACTATACACATCTGCTCGAGTCTGTGTCCCACCGGACCCCCCCTGAGCTATCCCCCCAGCTCTGTGGACCCCAGCCCTGAGACAGCAGACAGCGGACGTCTCGCTCAGCTCCCACCACTTCTCTGTTTTCCCTCTGCAGTGGCTGGCACCCCCAGAGGTGAAAACAACATTTTAGGAGGTGGGAGCTGATGAAATCGAGGTGTAGATGGAAGATGTAGATCACAGGAAGAAACCCTTTGGGGCTTGAATCATGTTCTTGTCCCTTCCTGCTAGCGCTCCACTCTACTTCCTGTCTGCCATCAGGTGACCTTCTTAGCCATGCTCTCTCTGCCATGAGAGATGAAACCTTGGAAATCAAGAGCAAAACAAAAGTCTATTCCCTTTTATATTGTTTCTGATGGATATTTTGTCTGATACAAAAGTCTAACATAAGAAACTTGATCATCTAGGAAGGACCCTGTCATCAGTGCTCAAGCTGTGATGGTTATTCTACATTATTATTTATTCAACTGGGTGTAGAATCAATTAGGGTTTGGAGAAGTTCACCTCTGAGTGGGTCTGTGAGGGTGTTTTCATGAAAGATTCACTGAGGAGGAACACTTATCTTTGGTATAGATGGCAACATCTCATAACAGAGACCTAGATGGGGTAAAAGGAGAAATGAAGAAAGAGAGCAGAGTGCCAACAATCCTTTTACTCTGCTTCCTGTCCTGCCATGATGTAAACTGCTTTGCTCTGTACACCATGATGAACTGACCCCTCTGATACTGTGAGCCAAATGAATCTTTCTTCCTTTAAATTGTTCTGTCAGATATTTAGGTCACAGTGATACAAAAGTAACGAATTCACCCCTGAATTCTGAGGCGGGGGGGGGGGGAGCTGTGCTTATTTATTCCATCATATTCCCTAGATTCAGAGCTAAGAAAGATCAGAAAACTGTGTCATATTCGTCCTTGACTCTAGCATATAATGGAGTACTGTTAAATCTGGTTGATTTCCAGTTACTATTTATTGAATTGATTACGGATTAAATGGAAAGAGAGAAAGAACACACAGTAACATGTTTTTCATATATTTTATACCAGGTAGCAGCAGACACTTGTGACTCTTACACCAACACTGTTAACTACAGTCTATATCAACCTGTTGCTCCCAGGAGAAATTTAAGCTCCGAGAAGTTTAAGATGTGTGCTCAAATCACATGGGTACCTGAACCAGTATCCATTTGGATGTGAAATCCATTTTTTAAATGTCTGTCCCAGAAAGAAACTATAATGAAAATCTTTCTGGCTTTTTAGAATCAGTTCCTCCTTTTACAGTAATATTTTTTTTATATAAAACATGCCTCCCAAACCTCAGTCCACGGGTTCAGGGTAGAATTGACTCAACTTCTGATTGTAGAGTGCCATGTACCTCGGGACATAGAACTTAGTGAATGGCAATCACCTATCCAAGCAGGACAACTTCAAAAGGATTCTTGTGAGAGTGGCTCTGTTGATACATAGCATTAGCCCACCTTCTCAGCTCTTTCCTTACACACAGAGCAGAGCAGAGCAGAGCAGAGCAGAGCAGAAAGCCAAAATATGGTTTTCCTCAGATGCCCTTATCAACCTGGCCTTGGTATGAATTCACTAAGGAAAAGTTCTTATACCAGACATGAGAGGCAAGAGGGCAGGAAAATCCATTTTCTCTCCAGTCTTGTGAATATTTACAGGCTTCCAAGCATCCTCTAGAGTCCCGTGCCTGGGTGACCCAGGCACTGGAGACGAGACTAGGCAGATTCCCTGAGGTTCCTGTCCTCCAGACTTTCCAAAGTCTAGCTGCTCTTTCCTGGAACTTGCTCCCGGAGTCTTTTCAATGACTGTGTAAGTCTACCTCCCTGGACTGCATTGATTCCTCTTCCTGATGATGTGAGCAGGGGTGCTCTTTGACATCATCACATCTCATGATTCTAAGGAGGGTGTAATCCTGGCCCTGCTAGGAAGGATCCTGGATAAACTGAGAATGAAAGCTCCAGAAGAGAGAGCTGAGACATGGAGATGAACCAAGACTTTGATGGCATCATCCCTAAATGCAGCTTTTCCTAGAGCCAGTACCAGCCTGGGGCTTCTTGGTGAGTAAGTCTGGTCAGATTCTCCATTGCAATTATTTATGCTCATTTCTCTTGCATTTTGGCAGTGGATGTGTTTTCAGGGATGGATTCTAACTGAAACATCCTTCAGAATCTTCATCCACTGTTGGTTCCTGCTCCAAACCACCTCCTGAGCCCCTTGCTCTCTGACTCAGAACATAGACATTCCCCAAATTCAAAAGGTTCAAGTGCAGTGTCCTTTAGCTAGAAGTCTGCAGGCTTCCAGTCAGTTCCACCTTTCCAGCCTTCCCTTTTCCTGGTTGAGATTTCCTTCTCCAAGCCAGTTTAGAACAAAGAGTTGTTGTTTACGTGTTATGATTTCAAAAGCAGTGTAAATTTTCTTCATCTTCTTGCTATTAAAAGAACCTTCCCCTCCCCAACTCACTACCTGACACTGCCCACTTAGCCCCACCCCCTAGGTGGTATTTTAAGATTCTACAATTAGATATTCATAGTTTTATACATTAACATAGAACCTCTGGCCAGCATTAAAATGCAAATCCCTTGAAAGAGGGAACACAATCAGGCTTAGCAGTCAGCAGAGGTAATGCAAAGGATAGGATTTCCAGACTCAGATAATGAAAGTTAGACTCTCTTCTCTACTGGTGGCTTCAGGCTAATTTCTCTGAACCTCAGTTTGTCCATGAATAGGATGGGGACCATAGACCTCTTCTTACGGGATCTCTGTGAGCATTGATAAAGTAGTACCTTTGGTTACTGTGAGGTCTGGCTTTCTCATCAAAGGCCATCAGTGTTGATTGAGGGCTTATTGGAGGTTAGTACCATTGAACACTGTATGTGCACTGTGACATTCCATCTTCACAGATCCAGGTCTGAGCAGTGCTATGCTGCCTATGATGGGGTTCAGGACATGCTACCTCAAAATATGATGCTGGGGCACTTGGGAAAACAACAGAAGCAGGAAGTTTATTCTGACCCCCTTTTCCCACCCCCAGCTTTCTCCCTTAAATTAGGCCACAAAACGTAAGAAGAATTTTCTTATCTTCCCCAAAAGTACATCATAAAACCCTCATGTCCACCCTATACATAGAGGAAAAGGAACATGTTTATTTGCTAAGACAGAGAAACTCAGAAAAAGAGACTGAAAAAAAAAAAGAAAGAAACCAACCCAGGATTGCTAACACTTCCTTTTTTCTAACCCCTAGATCACACTTGCTTCCAGAATTAAAGACTGGGCCACTGGCCACTTGAAAGCCAATACTCAGGAGCTGAGAGTTCATGGAAAAGAATTTGGCTTATTCAACGGCCAGTATGAGAAGACAGAGAGGCTCTCATCTCAAAGTTCCATGGAATAACTTTTATAGGCAAGGAAAGGAGGAGACTGGGGAAAAAAACCTACTTAATATGCAGTTCTTCATACCTGAGTTCAGATCCCCAGATTGAAAGCACAGGTGGGCTTTTGTAATCCCATTGCATCAGTGAGAAAGGAGGAAGAGGCAGGAGAATTCCCTAGAAGTTCACAAATGGAGTAGCTAATGGAGAAGCTGTGATGGTTAGGTTTTGTTGTCAACTTGACCTATTTAGTAATCTTGGATGGGTCTCTGAGGCTGTTTTCAGGAAGGAGGCCCTCTCAGTAGGGGACAGAATGTAAGGAGACTCAGGGGAGCTAGAAACAAACT
Source organism: Zapus hudsonius (assembly GCA_004024765.1). Classification (NCBI taxonomy): domain Eukaryota; kingdom Metazoa; phylum Chordata; class Mammalia; order Rodentia; family Dipodidae; genus Zapus; species Zapus hudsonius. Next base: position 20,001 of record PVHP010001875.1, on the reverse strand, counting down.
TTTCTTCCTGGGAGTGCAGAAAGGAAATTCCAGAGACTCAGAATCATCAAGTCTGGGGAAGGGTTGCAAGACCCTGCCCTAAAGCTACATAAAGAAAGGAGAAAGAAATTTCTCCCTCTGCCTGCCAGCCTGCGTGGCTGTTGGTGCTGGTCATGCATGTTTTTATTGGCATCAGAATGAAGCTTCCTCAGCCTTCCAGCCAGGACTGAAGACCAGCAGCTCCCCTGAAAGTCTTTAGGCCCTCAGTGCTGGATTGGGACTGCTGAGGCATCCAGCCACATGGAATCAGCGGGTACCAGTTCCTTGACTCTGAGGCTTACAGACTGCTATTGTGGGCCTGATATGAGCTAATCCAACACCCTTACCCTTTTACAAAATTACAATCCATTCTGTTGGTCTGTTCCTCTAGAGAGCCCTGACTATACAGAAGCCTTGCTTTAAATGTGGTGTAAGGCAAAGGCCAATCCAAAAGCTGTCTTCTGACCACAGCACACATCTGCACATAAAAACACACTCCAAAAAGAAAAGAAAAAAGGGAAAAGAAATGAAAAAGGAAAGGGAAAGGGAAAAGGGAAAGGGAGGGGAGAGGAAGAGAAGAGAAGGGGAGGAAAGAAGGGCAGGGGATGGGGACAGGGGTGTGGGAGAGAGGAGGGGGGAGAGGGACCGAAGGAAAGGCAAACTAATGTGTTGAGTGGAGGTTGTCCTTATCTGGTGCCCACTTCTTTTATTTACTGTTATTTCATTGATGTTTTTTTTCCCCCTCTGGACCATCACTAATGAACCTCAAACTCTTATAGACGCTATTTCCTTTAGTTCCTTCTACACTTCTCTGCAAGTTAAACCTCCTGAAATTAAGGAGGTTCTAGGGTCTATAAGAAAAGAGTTAGCAGTTGACATCTTAATCATTTAGGCAAGGCCTTCCATATAGAATTTAGGGTGTTTTGGCCAGGACAGGAGTCATGGTTTGATCCAGGTTTGATCCACAAACAAATGAATGTGTTCTGATAGATCGATCCTCAGCTGATGGCAGTTTGGATTTTACAACCTTGATGGAGCTGTGTTGTTGGGGGCAGGCTTATGGGGTTATAAACCAACTTCCCCTTGCCAGTATTTGGCACACCTTCCTGCTGATGTTTGTAGTACTGTGGCAGAGGTGATGTCCACCCCTCTGCTCATGCCATCCTTTTCCTTGCCAGGATGGAGTCTCCCCTCAAGTCCGTAAACCAAATAAACCCATTCCTCCACAAGCTGATTTGTTTGGGTTCTTTCTGCGCAGCAACTAGAAAGCTGACCGCAACAACAGGGGACATAAAAGATGGACAAGGGTAACAGCCTTGCCATGCTCTGCTGAGGACAACTTCCCTAAAGAGCTGGCACACTAGAACACCCTGATTGTCCAATAATTTGTTACATTAAACAAATGTGTATGTTTCTCTCTTGTTAATCTGTCTTTTATCTTAGGAACCTCAGCCATGATCCTAAGGTGGGTCAAAAACGTACTTCCTTTTCCTGACATCTGTCTATGCAAATAAGGAAACAGAAACAAGGAGAGGATGGGTTGCTTAATCAAATACGAGGGGCAGAAGGTATTTGAAGCCAAGCAGACTAATAGCGAAACCTCCTAAAACTTCATGTGATATCTTGGAGAATATTTTGCTGAAATATTTTGTATTCTTTTAATTGTTAAAAACATGATGGTCCCCAGAAACCAGAAAAAGGAAACCGTTAGAGAGAACAGGTTTGGGGAGACTGTGGCCAGGAAGATAAGCTACCCCAGGACTGCCAAAGAAAGGGTAGGACTGCTTACAACGCAAACTTCCAAATACAAAATGGCCTTGATATTCAAGACTTCACAGTACCTGATAATACCTACACATTATGGGAGGAAAAGATGAACCAGGAGAGCAAATACCTATGGTATAGAGAAAAACACCATTTGCCCCTGTCATCCACTCAGGTGAACACAGAGCCACGGCAAGGCTGGTCTTCCTGAGTGCTTTAGGAAGGATGTTCTTGAAAGTGGAGTGTGACAGAGGGAGAAGGTTTTTAGAGGGATCAAGCTATAGTCCAGCCTGGGTTTAAACTCTGGACATTTTCAGAGGGCCATCCCAAAGCAGCTCACTGAATATAACCTAATCATAAAATGTGTTAACTTTAACCCTGCCCTTCCTGACAATCTAGCAACTGTTTACCACAAGATGAGGTAACAAAGATTAGATTCAAAAATGTTCTACACTCAACAAGAAAAAATAATAATCTGGCATCTACTAAAATGTTACCAGGCATTCAAAGCAGGGGAAAAGCTAATGGAAGGTAAAATCAATCAATTAAAATGGATTCAGAACACCCATAGATTTAAATGAGTGCATGCCTATCGATTCAGTTATTATGACTGTGTGTTATGCATTGTAAAACAAACTGAGTTGTAGACGATATGAAAAAAGACCCAAAATAGGATAGAAAACGCCAACATGTAAAATGACAGGCACACAACGCAGGACTAATGGCAAAAGGAAAGATTAGTGAACTTGAAAACATATCAAAATACAAAAAAGAGAATATTTAAAATGAACAGAGCATCAGGAAGGTGCAGGACAACTTCAAACATTTTAATACGTATGTATATTAATATATACATAATATTTTTCTAAACGTAATATAAACTATAAATGAGATATCTGAGAAGCTCTAAGAACCCCAAGCACAAAGATACATGAAGAAAACGACTAGGCACTTCAACATCAAACTGCTCAAACCAATGAAAAAGAAAAAAAGTCTCAACAACACCTAAGAAGAAAAGACATGTTGTATACAAAGAGACGAAGACAGGGATGACAGTTGATGTTTCCTTGGAAACAAGGTAAATGAGAAGACTGTGGAGCACATCATAGAGTACTGAATGGAAAATCCATCAACTGAAATTCTCTGTTCAGTGAAAACATCTTTTACAAACAAAGGTAATATATAAAGATGCTCATTCATCTTAAAAAGCTGCGATAATTTATGACCAGTAGACCCCACACTGAAAGAAACACTAAATGACATTTGTTAGGTAGAAAGAATACCATTCACACATCAGAGGGAAATACTGATCTGAATGAAGGTATAAAGAGAGTCTGAAAATAACTTTATAGGTAAATATGTAAGGCTTTTCTCTTGCTGCTTAAATAAAATTGACTAAACGCAATCGCAATGCAGGATGGGACTGGCACACAGGTAAAATGTATAGCAACAATAGTACCAAAGAATAAGATCTCAAACGAAAGTGGATTGCTGTTACATTTGTTCACTGAATTTTAAATAAAAGTTAACTGTGTTGGGCACAGGTATTGTGGGATCTCAGTGTAACCAATAAGACGTAAAGTTTCATCTTATAAGGTAAAGAAAACAAAATAGAATCATTTTAAAAATTCAAGAACATAGACTATAAAAATGAACAGAATTTCAGAGTCCTGCAAAACTAAAACAAAAATATCTAAATTCATGTTATCAGAGTTCCAGAAGTGGAGAAGAAGGAGAGAAAGGAGAATAAATATCTGAGGAATTATGGCTGAAAACTTTCCAACTTTGTCCAGAGACATAAACCTATTAACTGAAGCTATTCAGAAGAGCTCAACCAAGGTAAAACTAAATACATCCATGGCGAGACATGTCTAAAAATTATAGGCAAGGAAAAGTTCTTGAAGGCATTCAGGGAGAATAATACCTTAGAGAAATAATTCAAATTATTGCAAATTTCTCATTAGGACAAAATGTTGTAGACTGTGCAGGTATTAAAATTCTAAGGGACTATTGTAAGCAATTATATGTCCATAAATCTACAACTCAGATGAAGTAAATTCCTAAATAACCAGCCTAGTATAACATATCCAATATAAAAGAGATCACTTGAATAGTTCCATAACTAGTAAAGAAATAAAATTTGTAAATAAAAATCTTTCCAAAAGTAATCTTCAGGTCAAAATTGTATCATTGGAGAATGAACTATATGTAAGATTACCATCAATTACCATCAATTTAGTGAGCCCTTTACATTAATTTTGTGAAATGACTCTGATGCCACATCAAAGATAACTCAAAAAAGAAAATTACAAAATCATTATTCTTTAAGAATACAGACAGAGAAACTTAAATAAATATATTAGCAAATGAAATGTGCAGCATATGAAAAGACTTAAGACCCTCTGACCAAGTAGAGTTTGTTCCAAGGATCCAAAATCTGTTCACTTTTCAGAAATGAATCAATGTAATTAAGCATATTAACATTTCTAAAGAAGAAATATCACATGATCATATGAATTAATGAAGACAAAATTTAATGTCTATTCATAGAAAAAAGCTTTAGTGAAATAGAAATAAAGAACTTTCTCAACTACCTGAGTACAAAAAATCCTACAACTAACCAGCTAGCATAATTAATTAATTAATTAATACTTTCTCCCTAAAACTAGGTAGAAGAAAATGCTACCCATTCTCAGCATGGTCATTCAACATAGTACTGGCAATTTTTGCCACTGTAATAAGGCAAGAAAATTAATTAAAGCACATAGTATTAGAAAAACAAGAAAAAGAACTGCCCTATTTATAGATGAAATGCCTGCCTATGTTAAATTCCCCAAAATGCTATAAAGACTTCTGTAACTAAGTAAGCTTAGTAACATAAGATACAATATATAAATATGCAAATTGATCATATTTGCATATACAAGAAATGAATGCAAGGGAGTCAAAATTTAAGGTATAATACTAAGTTGGTGGTGCTTTGTTGTTTTTATTTACCAAGACAGCATCTCATTATGTATTCTGGCAGGCTTACAACCTGCTGCATAGACGTGGCTGGCCTTGAACTTGCAGCAGATCTCCTGCCTTTGCCTTTATCATGCCTAGCTAAAACACAGTACTACTTAAAAATCAATCATAAAGAGATATGGGTGTAAATCTAACAAAACATGTACAGTAGTTATATGCCAGAAAGCACTTGGGCTGATAAGTCAGTAAGTCCTAAAAAGATAGATGTTGATATCCATGGATTCAAAGTCCCAATAAAGATGAATAAAGATATTCATTTTCCCCAAATTAATGTAGAGCTTTAACAGTTACTATCAAACTCTCAACCATATTTTTGTATGTACAGGAAAGATTATTCTAAAATTTACATGGAAAAAACACAGGAACGAGAACAACTAAAATTTTTGAAAAAAAGAATGGCTTATTTGATTTCTAGACTAATATAGCTGCAATCATGGAGACTTTGTGGTATTGGCAGAGCAATAGATAAATGGGGCAGGATAAAGAATCCAGAAATAGACACACACAAATATGCTGAATTGATTTATGACAAAGAAGCAAAAACAATTCAATCACAGAAAAAATTGCCTTCTCAACAAATGGTGTTGAACAATTGCACATCTATAGGGAAAATAAAAATAAAACCTTTAACCTAAATCCTTCACTTTTTATAAAAAGTAGTTGAAATAGATTATAGACTTAAATGTAAAACTAGAAAAAAAATTATTAAGGAACTTGGTATGGTGGCTCATACCTGTAATCCCAGAACTCAGGAGGTGAGGCAGCAGGATTACCACAAGTTTGAAGACAGCTCAGGCTACATTGTGAGTTCCAGGCTAGCCAGGGCTACATTGTGGGACTCTGTCTCAAAGAGCCAAACGAAAGTTTAAGGAAGAAAGGATAACTTTTAGAGATAGGTAGACTTAGGGAGAGTTAGGCAGCAAGTCCTTAGACTTGAAAGCAAAACAACATTTTAAAAAATGATAAATTCGATTTCATTAAAATAAAGAACTTTTGCTCTATGAAAGACCTTGTGAAATGGTTGAGGAGACATGGTACAGAGTGAGAATAATATATTTCAAATTGCATATGCAACAGAAGACTGCATCCAGAATATATAGAGAACCCTCAAAACTTAACAGTTAAAAAAACCCAATTAGAAAATGGGCAAACGACATGGAGAGGCATTTCACCAATGAGACAGACAGATGGAAAGTGAGCACATGAGAAAATGTTCGACATCATTACCCTTTAGGGAAATGCAAATTAAAACTACAGTGAAATATCACTGCACACCCATCGAAATGGCTAAAATTAAAAGAATAGTGGCAACATTAAATGCTACTGAGGATTTAGAGAAACCATATCTTGTATGCATTACTGGTGGGTATGTCACATGGTATATACACTCTGGAAAATTATTTACTACTTTTATGAAAAAAAGTAACTTGCAAATACTATACAGTTCAGCAGTAAGACTCTTAAGGATATATTTAAGAGGAATGGAGATTTATGTTCACACACGAACTAGCACATGAGTGTTTATAGCAACTATATTCATACTAGCTAAATGAGGAGAGTTAGCCAAGATGTTCTCCAATGGGTGAATGTTAAGCAAACCATGGTACATCCAGGCTATGAAATACTACTCAGATATGGAAAGGAACAGAGCTATTCCTAAAGGCAACAACTACATGCCTTTCCAGAGAATTGTGATTATTGAGTAAACAAAAAACAATCCTAAGGTTATACACTGTATGATTTCATCCCCTCATGTACTTTTGAAATTACAAAATTTTAGAAAAGGGGACTAGATTTGTGGTTTACAAAGGTTGGGTTGGTGGAGAGCAGAGGAAAGCTTAAAAGGAAACCATGAGGGATCCTGGTGGTGACTAAAAAGTTCTGTACATTGACTAGATCCGTGTACATGTCTTGATTGTGATAGGGAACCGAAATTTGCAAGACAGGGGAATCAGATTAAAGTGGACATGTGACTTCTCTATGCTAGCTCTTAAAAGGTATATGAATCTATAAAATTTATAATTACGTCAGAATAAAATTTGTGGTTAAATAGAATTTAAGATCCCCAAATACAATGATCATACACTGTATGATTCTATTTATATGAACTCTTTAGAGTAGACAAACAAAAAGACAAAAAATTATGTCAAAAGTGAAAATGGTGCTTTAAGACTGAAGGTGAGAGGAGAAGGGAATGGGGGCAGCTAATGACTCTAGGGTCCCTTTGGGGGTGTTAAAAATGTTCTGACATTAGATTACAGCGATGTCTGCACAACTCAAAGGACTCAGAACTACTGAATATGTGTGAGGTGAGTGAATATGTATTGCATAATATGTCTCAGTAAAGCTATGAAAAAAAGAGAGTCAGAGTAGTTATAATACATCAAAGTAGTTTTCTGTGTAAAATATTATCAGGGGTTTTCTTTTTTTAAAAAAAGTATTGCTTCACACTGGGAGGGGAGTCAATTCACTGAAAAGACACACCGTCCTAAATGTTTGCACAATTTATAACAAGTTTTAAACAACATAAAGCAATAACAGGTAGAAATACAAGGAGTAAGGAAAAGTCAAAGGTTGCGATATAGCTATGTTGGGCTTAATGATGCCTATGCATTCTAAAAAGTTAGGCAACTTTGTCCTTGTGAGTGCATACACATGAACCCAGATAGCACATGTCAATCATGCTATGTGGCTATTTGATACAATCAAGAGATGCTGTAAAACTGAGATGGATGGGATATGGGGCAATGTGTAGCATACTTTACAGTAAATTGTTTCATGAGTACACTCTAAAATAATGATGAGAGATATAGTATAAGTGAACACATAAACTGGTAACATAGTCATTTATTCTCATTACTAGGAGGTACTACACTTAAGTGTATGTGCTATACTTTTATGCAGCCAATGGGTTTGTTAACATCACCATAGACATATGAATCGCAATATGATGGTATGATTGATGGTTAAGTTTTCTTGTCAACTTGACCTGTTTAGTAATCCTGGGTGGGTCTCTGAGGTTGTTCACAAGAAGGCAGCCTTCTGAGTAGGAAGCAGGATGTAAAGAGGCTCAGGGGAGCTAGAAACAAACTTCCCTTCCTGGGAGGGCAGTGCAGAAAGGAGAATTCTAGAGACTAGGTAAATCAAAAAGTCTGGGGAAAAGGTTGCAAGACCCCACCCAAAGGATATATAAAGGAGAAGAAAATCTTTCTCTTCCCCCACCTGTTTTGCTGATGCGTGTGTATGCTTGGACCTGTGAAAGGGGGCTGTCATGGTTTGTTCCAGGTGTCCCCCCACAAACAAATGAATGTGTTCCCAGAGATCAATCCTCAGCTGATGGCAGTTCAGGAATTACAACCTTGCTAGAGCTTGTTGTTGGGGGTGGGCTTATGGGGGTTATAAGCCAGCTTCCACTTGCCAGTATTTGGCACACCTTCCTGCTGCTATTTTCAGTGCTGTGGCAGAGGTGATGTCCACCCCTCTGCTCATGCCATTGTTTTCCCTGCCAGGATGGAGTCTCCCCATGAGTCTGTAAGCCAAATAAACCCATTCCTCCACAAGCCACTTTTCTTTGGGTTCTTTCTGCGCAGCAACTAGAAAGCTGACCATAACAGTTTTGGTATCAGGATGTGGGATTATCTGTTGCTGCTAGAACCCTGATTCTGTGGCTTTGGAATTTTGGAATTGAGATGCAGGAGGAATATGGACGGGTTTGAAATCTCAGACTAAGAGATGCCTCACAGTGCTGTAAGTATAGCGTGATTGATCATTCTGGTCAGAGTTTAAAGACCTGAATGTAATGAGAACTATGGACTGTGAGGTTTGGCTTACGAGGGGGAGAAAGAACTTTATCAGGACTGTGCCAGAAGCAGTTTGCGTGAGAGGCCTGCTGCATTCTGCCTGCCTGTGTCCTGGGAACCTGTGCAGGGTTGCTTGTCGTAAAGATGGACTGGTGTGAGCAGATGGAGATGGCACAGAAAGAAAGATCTTTGGGTCGAAACTGCTGCCCATTCACCTGCAATTGTTTGAGAGATGACAGCCATTGAGATTGGGCCAGCTGGTCTGCATTGGAACAACAGGAAGAATGCAGACTCTTTGAAGTAAGGAGCCTGAATGCTTTGTTCCCCCTGGATTAACAATTTGGTAGCCCACCTGGTTCTGAAGAGTATAACAAATGCAAGAAGAGAGGATCAATGGATTTGCAACACAGTTCTGTTTTTGAAAAATGGTAATCTGCAATGTGAAGCAGGTATGCTAGATTGCCTGCATGGAAGCCAATGGAGCCATGAGGATGAACTGTGGGTTGCAATGGAGACCCAATAAGATGCCAGGACTATGGGTGGGTGCCAAGGTGAGCTGCCAGCACCGGATGAAATTTTCCTGGACTGTGAGTAGCCAAGCTGGAGGGGTGGAATTGAATCTCAAAGAGACTTGTTATTGGTTAGAATCATTGAACTTGGAGTTAGAGCTTGATGGTGCCCTGCTTGTTTTAAATCTTGTATTGGTTCAATCTGTTTTTGCTGCTCCTCATGTTTTGCATTGTGAATGTTCTGTGCCATTACGGGTTTATTTTTTATATTATGGCTCAGTTGAAAGCTGTGGGAACTTAAGAGTTGAACTGAACACATTGTATTTACATCATTTATGATTATGAGTTTGTGGGAGCCAGGGGCAGACTGTCATGGTTTGATCCAGGTGTCCCCCACAAACAAATGAATGTGTTCTCAGTGATCAAGCCTCAGCTGATGGCAGTTCGGGAATTACAACCTTGCTAGAGCTGTGTTGTTGGGGGGGGCGGGCTTTTGGGGTTATAAACCAGCTCCCCCTTGCCAGTATTTGGCACACCTTCCCGCTGCTGTTTCCAGTGCTGTGGCAGAGGTGATGTCCACCCCTCTGCTCATGCCATCATTTGCCCTGCCTGGATGGAATCTCCCCTCGAGTCCATAAGCCAAATAAACCCATTCCTCCACAAGTCGCTTTTGTTTGGGTTCTTTCTGCACAGCAACTGGAAATCTGACCGAAACAGGGGCCAACCTCGTTCACCATTTTGGAACTTCCCCTGGATCTATAATGTCAATAAAATCCTTTCTCCCATAACTGTGTCTGGTTTGGAGGTTCATCCCAATGGCATATGAGCTATGACAGATTGCTACATCACTAGGCATTTCTCAGCTTCATTATAAGTTTTATGTAATAACTATCATATATATGACCATTACCAGTCAATATGATGAAGCTCTGTGGCTATACTCTTAGCAACTGCAGTAACAAGAAAATAAGAAATCAAGATTAGAATAGCACTATCAAACTCACTGACCCAATTAGCACTACAGAACATTCCACCCAACAATAATCTATGTAGTATAGAGAAAATTGTTTCAGAAACACAAGGAATATTTCATAAGATGGAACAAATAAGTCAATACATATAAAAGAGCTCAAGTCATCAAAACATTTTCTCAATTGAACCAGGTTAAATTAGAAAATAATCATACAAGTACTTCAAAAATTCCAAAATATTTGTAGAATAAATACAAACACTTCTAACTAACCCATGGATCATGGAGAAATAACTTTCAGTTAGGTAAAAATAAGGCAACATAATCAAAGTTGTAGGAAGACACTAAAGCAGTACTTGGTCAAAAAAAAGGTTGTTTTGCACTAAATATCTTCAACAGAAACAAAATGAAAAGGGGGACTGGAGAGACGGCTCTGCGGTTAATGGTTCTTGCTTGCAAAGCCTGCCACTATGGGTTCAATTCCCCAGTACCTACATAAAGCCAGATGCAAAAAGTGGCACTTTTGTCTTAAGTTCATTTACAGTGGCAAGAGGCCCTGGTTTGCCAATTCTCTTTTTCTCTCTGTTTCTGGTTGCAAATAAAATTAAATATTAAAAAAGTAAAATAAGGAAAAGTGAAGTAATCAAATCAAACAATTCCACCTCCACCTCAAGAAACTTTAGAAATTAAACTCAGTGTGTGCAGCAATAGAAAAAAATATTAATAAATATCAGAACATAAATCAGTAAAATAAGAAAGAGAAAAATAATAGAGAAAAATCAATGGAACTAAAATTTGATCCATTGAGAGTATCAATAAAATTGATAAAATTTTAACCAGGCTGACCAGTAAAATTAGAAAGAGGATACAAATCACCAATATAAATAATGGGAGGCACAAGTGTACAGACTCCACATTAAAAAATAAAGGCTTATTATAAATAGCTATGCCAATTAATATAGAAATTTAGAAAAAAAAATTGAGTCATAGGTACAAATTACCAGTTCCCAGTAAAGAACTAGAACACTTAAATATGCTTCTACCTATTAAGTAAAATGAATTTAAAATGGCATTTCTTTTAACTTTCAGCCAGATATATAACCTCATAATACAGAAGGCTAAAGCAAGAGGATCTTGTGTTCAAGACCAGCCTGAACTACATAAACAGCCTTGCCTACAAAGTGAGATACTATATGAAAAATCAAACAAAGATAAAAGCATAAAAATCAGAGAGTTTCATTTATGACTTCTACTGAATAGCTTAAGAGAAACAATATCAATTTACATTCTTCTCTAACTAACTAAAGAATAAGTACTTCCCAATACATTCTATAAGGCTAGTCTTACCCATTTGTTGAAACCAGAGAATATTGCAAAAAAGATACAGATCAGAGTAATCAATGAAATAATCCTAAATAAAACTTAAGCAAGGCAAATCTTATCAGATCACAAAGGTTATAATTAAGGAGTAAGAAGGACTTAACCCACGAATGCATGGTTGGTTTAATATTCACAATTTATTATAGGAACAATCATTAAAAAGAAAAACCAAAAAGATCATACTCAACAAACTCACACAAGAACAGAAAGACAAATGCTACATATTCAACCTCATCTGTGGTTCCTGAACAGGATCAGCTGGAATAGCAAGCAAACCTGACAGGGAACTCAAGAGATAGATAACGGGGTTGAAAGAGGTTGGGGGCAGAGAGTGGGAGGGGGGAGATATACAAAACTAAATCCAAATGAGTTGGTACCACAGAACCCTTACTCTTGGACAGAAGGCTAAAAAATACAACCCTCCAAAGGAATACAGGGGTATCATCTGGTAAGAAGTGCCCTGAAGGGGGTGGGCTGAAGCCTAACCCTAATACATTTGGATCTGGCTTCTAACTCCCAGTAACAGAAATCGGTAACTACCCACATTGAGCTGTTGATTGGAGAGAACTATGAGGTCCCCAAAACAAGACAAGCTTCTGTCAAAGCACTTGATTACCTCCCCGAGGTAAAAGATAAGACCCTCTTGCTGAAGACACCACAGGCTGCTGACACACAACATCGAGAGACCTGGTTGGAATCTGGAAGGAAGCCAGTTCCCAGGTGGTTAGCCTGTATAGTGCTGGAAAGTGCTACATGAGCTGCCAGGAAATTGGCCAACAATGTTGGGAGAAAGCAGAGGACAGTGCTATACGACAGTGACCAGTGTGACAAGACGTACACACCTGTGCAAAAATGGCACTCAACCTAGGTGGGTAATCAAGGGCTCTCTGATTGGCTAAGAGATCTGCTCAGTGGCAAGGAACTCAAAGCTGGAACTGAGATCCAAGCCAAAATCCAGTGGAAACCAAGAATCTGGACCGTAAGGGAAAGCTTCCATGAACCACGGGCCTAAAGAGAGACAACACACATTATAATCTTACCAAATTGACAAGGTTTGTCCAATTTAACACGTGCTACTCTCAATCTCTGTTGGAGACTCTGTTTAACTTTCCAAAAGACAGTGAGAACCATGGTTAGCCCAATTCTACCAACAAGACCAGAAATGACAGCTGACTCCCAGGCAGGAGATGAACCACCCCTCACACATCTGCTAGGGCTCAGGAGATACCACAGAAGAAATGGAGAGATGAGCAAGAGTGCTGTTTCCACAGCGAGCCCAACATCCTGAGCCAGGAAAATGGAGACAGTTAGTTCCAAAGCAGAAATCTAGAAGCTGCTGAGATCAATAGTAAAACTTTGAAAAACACTCACCATGGCTTAAGGTATTTTATGGAAGAGGAGGCAGAAAGATTGTAAAAGCCATGGTGGGGGGAATATCCAAAGGCATTGCCCCCCCCACCCAATGACTGACTGCTCCTTGCACAAATCATGGCCCTGAACCCCATTGTGTACACTAGCAATCCCTCAGGAGGGCCCTCAGTGGAAGGAGGCAGGGAGGAAGGAAACGGTGGTAGGACTTGTTCATACAAAGTTTCTACTTAATAAGTAATACTAAAGAAGAAAAAAAGAAAATAAAGGAAATAAACTCACACCAAAATATGAGAAGAACATTTCCTTGGCCCGATTAAGAGCATTTATTTTTAAAGATTCTTGTCTTGTCTTCATGTGCACCACTAAAACCACACAGAATGCCTTCTTCTGTTTAATTTTGCAGTAAGGGTTCTTGAAGTAAAAAGAATAGGAAAGGAATTGAGATTGGAAAGGATGGGAAGAAACTGTCTTTACTAAAGACAACGTGGAAGCTGGAGAGATGGCTCAGTGGTTAAGGCTCTTGCCTGTAAAACCTAACAACCCGGGTTTGATTCCCCAGCACCCATGTAAAGCCAGATGCACAAAGTGGCGCATGCATCTGGAGTTCATTTGCAGAGGCAAGAGGCCCTGGTGTGCCCATCTCCCCTCCTTGCAAATAAATAAAGAAAATATTTTTTTAAAAAATAAAGACAACATGATTATTCACATAAAAATTCAATAGGATTTCTAGAAAGCTACAAGAACTAATAAGTCTACCAAGATTGAAAGATATAAATATACAAAAGTCAATGATTTAAAAATACCCACAATGAATAATCACAAAAAAATCAAACTATCATTTGTATTCATACCAATATACAGTATGAAATATTAAGGGGAAAAATTTCAAATTTTTGAAAGACATGTAAACCTATGAGTCTGAAATGTTGCTGAGAGAAAAATTTAAATATCCAAATAAATAGGAATTGATGCTCTATTCATGACTTTGAAGATTCAATATTATGAAAATGTCAATCCTCTCCTAACTTACCAGTAAATTTAATGTAATATCAGCCAACATCCTAGCTTTTTTTTTTTTGAGATAGGGCCTGCCACACTATGTAGCGTAGCTGGTCTCAAACTCCCTTGTCCTTGGATTATAGGACTGTACCACCATAACTAGGTCCAACCTGCTTTTTAAAAAAAATATTTATTTATTTGCAATTTGTTTAAAAAAATTAGTCAAGTTGCAAATGTTTTTATTTATTTATTTGAAAGTCAAGAGATACAGACAGAGAGAACGGGCATGGCAGGGCCTCCAGCTGCTGCAAACAAACTCCAGACACATGTGCCACTTTGTGCATCTGGCTTTATGTGGGTACTGGGGAATTGAACCTGGGTTGTTAGGCTTTACAGGCAAATGTCTTAAGCCCTGAGCCATCTCTCCAACCTCAGTCTTCTTTTTAAAATACTTATTTTTATTTATTCATTTGCAAGCAGAGACAGACAGAGAGAAAGACAGAGAGAGAATGAGTGGGTCAGGGCCTTGAGCCCCTGCAAATGAACTCCAAATGAATGCACCCTTTGTACATCTGGCTTATGTGGGTTCTGTGGAATCAAACTCAGGTCCTTAGGCTTTGCAGGGAAAGCGCCTTAAACACTGAGCCATCTCTCCAGCTCCTCAGCTTTTTTTTTTAATCAACATACTTATCATCAATAATTAAATACTTTGTAAGAGCAGGTCTTGTGATGGTACCCCCATTTCTCTCTGAGGGGCCCTCCTCAGTGGGCTTGCTGGACCTTCTTTTTAATAGATATTGACAAATTGATTCTAATTTTTAAACAAAAATGCAAAAAAAAAATCCCCCAAATAGACATTCCTTTAAAAAGAAAAATGTTAAAGGGTCAGCACTACCTCCATTTTAGTGATTGTAAGTTACAGTGATCACCTCTTCCAGCAAGGCTCAACTTCCCAATTAATGATGAGGCTTAATCACAAACACATAAGGCTATGGGAGACATTATACATTCAAACACCACAAATCACTAAATGAATAGGCCAATGTAATAGCACAGAGTCCAGAAATAGACCTTTTTGACAAACTTATAAAGGTTAACCTTCTCAAGAAAAATTGGATATCTACATGCAAAATATAAATTTTTAATTTATTTTTGACAAATTTTATACTTTCTATTTTTATATGTATTTGGCAAAATGTATATTTATATACATTTTAATTACGTTCACACACACACCCCATTACATTCTTCCTGTCCTTTCTCCTATTCCTGCTAAATGCCTTCTTTTTCTACCTCTTCCCTCTTCTACTTTGATGTCTTTTGTTTTTCTTGGTACTCACTGAGTTCAACTAGGGCTGCCTGCATGGGCGGGGGTGGGGTGGTACTTTACACAGCATGGGCATCTTGCCATGACAGAATGTTGACGGGCCCATTGTTCTGCAGGTCTTGGGCAGGTAGCCACAGCCGCTATGGGTTCATGAGCACCAAGCCTGTCATGTCCAGAAGACAGCACTCCTCCTCATCCTCTGGCTCATACTTTCTTCTCTTCTACCTGAGCCTTGGAGGGGGTGACAGAAGTGTTTCATCTAGGGTGTGTACGCACTCAACAGTGACTTATTCTTAGCACTCTGACCAGATAGGAGTTTCTGCAGTGATCACCACCCATTGGAGACAGAAGCTTCTCTGACCAACACTGAGAACAGAACTGATCTATGGGTATAAACTTGAATATTTAGAAAGTCACATGATGGGTATAATTTGTCTGTTTTTCCAAGTAATAACTTCCCTGCCAGGCTGACTTCTCTCTCAGAACAGCCTGCATAGCTCTTTCCAATGCTATGACAGCTCTCCAGGAGGGAGGGGGCTTCCAGCTCAGTTCCACCATGATATCTCAGTGTCCTGTTCTTGAGGCATGTCATGACTTCAGAAATAGGGTCTTACTGTCTAGTTCTGGTGGGCAACCAAGAGAAATGACAATAGCCTATATTTGGAGGTGCCTCAGAGACCTCCTTGACCAACAACTCATATAAGAGGATCTCAATTCTGGTATTTGGATTTTAATTATATTTTAAAATTAGCTTAACAAAGAAACAGGTTTCCATAGGCCTTTTCATATATCCTTAGTTTTGATTAACTCACCCTTTCCTCTCCTCCATCCCCTTGCCCTGAAAAAATACAAATTTAGGGCTGGAGAGATGGTTAAGTGGTTAAGTGTGATTCCTCACGAGCATGAGGGCCTGAAGAGGCCTGAGACTACCTGAGGTGGAATCTCTTGAACCCATGTAAAACAGCTGAGTGTGGCCATATGCGTCTGTAACCCCAGTCCTGCAAAGGGGAGCAGAGGTCAGAGAATTGATCAGGCTCATGAAAATCAGCAAGTTTTTGGCATTATAAGAGACTCCTGCTCAAAGAAGAAGAGACAAGAGGAGCAATGGAGCAAGACAGCCAACATTCTGCGTGGGTCACTGCAGGCAAGTGTCCCCAACAATGGGTGAGAACATGGGGTGCCACAAGGGCACATACACATGCATACACCACACCCCCTACACACTCTCTCTCTCTCTCTCTCTCTGACACACACACATGTGCACAAAAATAACACAAATTTTAATTGATTCCATGCACCATAAACAAAAGTAAACTTCAAAATTATATAAACCTTTGTTGGCCAGACTTTTTATCTCTGTGAAGAACACCTGAGAGAAGCATTTTAGAAAAGAAGAGATTTATTTGGGCTCATAGTTTTGGAGGTTTCAATCCCTCGTGGTTGAAGGCTATGGCTGATCAGAGTCATCTCATGTTTGTCTCACAGTGTGATGGCCAAGCAGCACAGAGTCAGACCAAGAGGAAGGGACAGGAAGCATCCTTCCAAGGTGACCCACTTTCTCTGGTCACACCCCTCGCCTGTCAGTCCCATCATCTCCCACAAATGCCATCATATTTACATCCATCAATGGATTAACCCATGGAAGAAGGCAGAGCTCTTACAATCCAGTCCCTACCCAGTAGCCTCACCTCAGTACATAGCTTGTATTGGGGAACAAGCTTTCCATTGTGAGCCTTTCGAGATATACTTTATATGCAGACAAAAATAATAACACTTAAAATTAACATCTAAAACTTTAAAACTTCTAAAAGTTATCCTGTATAACATGTTTCCATAAAACTATGAAAAGGAGAGAAAACTGAAATAGTTACATTATGTTAGAAAAGGTAGACTTCAGTGAAAAAAATTACCTAGTATATTTGCTATAAAATGTTATTTAATAATGAAAGGGAGTTAATTCATTAAGAGAACATATGATACTAAAAGTTTATGTACCTTGGAGCAAAGTTTCACAACATAGAAAAAAAACAGGAGTACTAGGAATAAAGGTCAAATCCATAATTATAGTCAAAGATTAAAACACAGTCATGTGTTGCTTAATGGTAAATGTGTGTCCCGAAAAATGACTCATTAGACCATTTTTCACTGTGTGAACATCACAGAGTATGATTCAAAAACCTCAACCAGTCACTCCAGAGGCCATTTGATACAATCAAGAGACATACTGTGACCTTTATGAGGCAGACAAAATTTCTTAGATACAACTGTATAAAAGAACAAATTGGTAAAACGGATTTTGCCAACAATTAAAAACCTCTGCTCCTCAAAGACATTATTAAGAGAATGAAAGGACTAAGAAAATATTTCTAAATCATATTTCATGAAGGATTTGTATCTATATTATACAAAAACCTTTGAAACAATAAGACCATAAACAACTCAGTTGTAAAATTGAAGTAAAAACAAAAGCTGAATTCACCAAAGAAGATACAGGGATAGAAACGAAGCCAATGAAAAGATATTCAGCATTGCTATTCATTAGAGAAATGCAAATGACATCCTCAATGAGATACTAATGCACATCTCTTGGAATGGCTAAAATTAAGAAGCCTGAACATCCCAAATGGTGCCAAGGGTGTGAATCAATTGGAATTCTCATACACTGCTGGGAAATGTAAAATGGTACAAGTAATTTGGAAGGCGGTATGGCAGTTTCTCAAAATTTTAAACAACTACCTAGAACGTGATCCAGCCATTCCTCTCTTAGGAGTTTATCCAGGAGAAGTGAAAGTATATATCCATACCAACACTTCTACCCAAATGCTCACAGCAGAGTTCTTTGAAATAGCCGAGAACTGGAAAAATCACAAATGTCTATCAATTGGTGAATGGATAAACAAACTGTGGTATATTCATATGATGAAATGCTATCAGAAATGAAAAGGAATGAAGTATTGATACATACTACAACACAGATGGAGCTCAAAATAATTATGCTGAGTGAAAGAAGGCAAGCAAACAGTGCATACTGTATGCTTCCATTTATATAATTGTAGGAAATGCAAATGACTCTATAGTGTCACGACAGCAGATCTGGTTGCCTAGGGATTGGGGGTGGGGTGCAGGAAAAAGGGATCTTAAAGGGGCACAATGAAACTATGGGGGATGATGGATATGTTCATTATCTTGAATATACATATGTCAAAACTCATCATAAGGTACACTTTAAATATGTTCAACTTATTGTATGTCAATTAGGATTTAATAAAATGAAAGGTAAAGAGATTCATGAAGAGATACAGGAGCAGAAGGGAAGATAATTGTTTTATCTCCTCTTTTTACCGGATCCTAATTTCCTAGCCAAGGCTAGAGGGGAGGGGAGAGGTTGGCTCACACCATTATGGAAGCTGAAAGGTTTCAAGATGTTAAGGCTTGGATATGATATGTTCCCCTGCGAGGCTCCTTGCTGAAGGCTTGAATCCCAGCTAGTGAATCCAAACACTGAAAGGTGACGGCACCAAGTGGAGGGCTGGGACCTAATCCACGCATCATTCCCTGGACAGGGGTTCTAATTTGATAGCTTTATTAGGAAGAGATGAAAACTTCCAGCAGGGTGGCCCAGATGGAAAAAGGTCACTGAAGGCATATCCTCTCCTAGATCCCTTTCTCCTTCTTTGCTTCCTGGCTGCCCCCTTCGGCTGGCCATGATGCTCTACCTCACCACAGGCCCAGAAACTATGGAGCCAACCAGCCTCAGACAGCGACCTCTGCATCTGTGAGCCAAAATAAACATTTCCTCACTTTTAACTGTTTCTCGGGGGTGGGGGGGGCATTTTCCATAATAATTAAAGAGTCTGAGTGACTAAAACAAGATCTATAGTTGACAAGTTGGAGAAGGACTGTGGTGTCAGCCTCACCTCATGACAGGAGTTTCCTCTTACCTCTGCAGTCTTCTTGTGTTCAGACCAATTTATTAGGGGTCACTGATTAGGGGAGTCAGTCTACTCTACTGATTTACTGATTCGAATATTAACCTCATCCAGGAACATGACACACTAGACTAGCTAGATAAGTATCTAGGTACTCCATGACCCAATCAAGTTAGCACATAAAATTCACCACCACAGTCACTGAGGGGTGGCTTTAAAGCTATGGAAAGGGTTAGGGGGAAGTGACAAGGCCAGTAAAAGTACTGTGGGATTAGTGACAACCAAGAACCACTGCCCTTCCCCCACCTCTTGGCATCTGGATTCAAGAGCTAAAGGACAGGAACAGAGCAGTGGCCTTTCTTAAAGAAAATATTTTCTTTATTCATTTCATTTTCAAGCAGGGAAATACAGAGAGAGAGAGAAAGAGAGCAAGAGAGAGAGAGAGAGAGAGAGAGAGAGAGAGAGAACACCAGGACCACCACCTTGTGGGTCTGGCCTATGTGGGTACTGGGGAATTGAACTGAGGGCCTTAGGCACTAGAGGCAAGTGCCTTAACCACTGAGCAATCTCTCTAGCCCTTAAAGGCAATATTTTTTGTTTATTTTTTGAGGTAGGGTCTCGCTCTAGTACAGGCTGAGCTGGAATTCACTATGTAGTCTCAGGGTGGCCTTGAACTCACAGCAATCCTCCTACCTCTGCTTCCCGAGTGCTGGGATTAAAAGCGTTCACCACCATGCCCAGCTGGCTCCAAAATCATTTTTAAAGAATAGAGCTTATTTTTGCTTTTGTACTCTAATATTTTTGCCTTGTATTCCAATATATCCTATCTCTTTGAATACTGATTACAACATAGTAAATGGGCCTCATGACTGAGTAATAATGGCTTTTTTTTTTTTTTTTTTTTTTT